>JAEQBH010009821.1:0-69343 GCA_016808115.1 Tetrastigma voinierianum
GCCACCCAAACGCGCTGGGCGTCCTGCCATCCTCCCTGCCTCAAAAACGGAAATTCCGATCGTTCCCTTAATTCACGAAATCCTCGACGCTGTAGCTAGATTTCCTCATGAGACGCCCGCTTCGGCCATCCAAGATCTAGAAAATCTTGATTCGACCGAAATTACCATTTTATCCTTCCTTAGGAACCGACCTTCCGGTCCTGCCGTAAATCCCACCCCAACCCCACCCTCGCAGCCGCAAACTGGAAATCTGGGAACTCAGCTGGATGAGGAATGCCCTTTTGGGACTTCAGAGGGGTGAAACGATGCTCGCCCGCCCTCCGCAAGAGATAAAACGACGCTGCCCTCGTTGTTTATTATATATTTTAAATAAAATAAACGGCGCTGTTTCAGTGGCTATCGCAACTAAAACGACGCCAAGCCAATAAGATGTCACTAACTAAACCACATCGCTGATATGTGATAACCCGATTCAAAACGACAGCCGCTGTTTCCTAAAAAATTAATTATGTTCTTAAAACAACGCTATATTTTTATTCTTAAAAATAAAACGATACCATTTTTATCACCAACTACTCTAAACCCTTCTAACCCCTTTGCAAGTATGTTTCATGTTTCCAACAAAAATATATTTAAATAAATCGTATTTACCAACTTCTAATTAAGTTCAATATATAATATTATAAATAAAATAAGAATAATAAATTAACAAAACCATAAATCATATTTTTGTGAAATAATATAAAAATACAAATAAAAAGATATTTTATTTATTTTTGTACTAAACATAAATAAGATTAATTCAAAAATTAATAATTTATGAAAAAGCATACAGAATAATTAACGAATTGTATTAATGTAAAAATATATTATAAAGAAATAAAAGGAGAAATAAATAATTTTTAATTTATTTAATTGAAATGGAATAAATTTTATTTTAATGCTCTTAGTAGAAATTTCACTTTGTTGGAAGAAACAAATATATTAGAAAATAATTCAATTGTATGGATATTTTAATCATCTTATTTTGCATATCAGCCGATACATGATTGATATGTCTCGGTACAGTCCTGTTGGATTTTTGTTATACAAGCAAGTTCAAGTTGTTTAAAATATTAAATGGGTTCACACATGGACTTGGGCCCTAAGGTGTGGAGGCCCAAATGACTATTAAGTATTCTAGGGTTTGTACTCTATAAATAGAGTAAGATAATACAACCCTAGATAGAAATCTGAATTAGTCTTAGAGAATAGTCAGAGAAAAGAAATCCTTTCTTAGTGATTCAAGCACCCACACGCTGCTCCATCACCTTGAGGATAGTTTGAAGATCATCCTTGTGGTGCATACTTCTCGCAAATCCAAAAGGTAATGATCCGACCGTTATATTAGTTTAGTAATTAAATTGAATATTCTAAATCACATGATGATCTAGCTTCCACCGATTATTCCTACAATCGTATCGTAGCATGTGTATTAAATTTTCAATTGATCTAAACAATTTCATGTATTTTAGTGTTTGATTAGCAAATATAGCACCTAGGTTTCTACATCGTTGATTCGAATGTTTGCATGTTTATTAAGGATTTTGCTTCATGGATGGTTACTCAATAATTGTGGTTTGAGTTCTTCAATCCATGTAGAGTTTTCTATGTATTTCATCGGTTTTTAACAAAGGGGCTAATCATAAGATTAGGTTTCCTTCTTGATTTATTTTTTCCATCATCTATAATTCTTGTACACCCTTTTATTAGGGTATAGGATTAATTTTTTGTAAAATTTTGAAGACTAATGAAGAGCGGAAGTGAAGAAGAAGAAGAACCCGTGGAGAACACTGTACACATGATACTGTTTGCGTTGCTGCGGAGGCTACAGACATCCAAATGACAAACGGCCACAAGGGTTAGAAGCGCAAGGAAGAGATGACACTGCCGACACCCCCAGCCATGCCGGATCCACCGCTGAGAGACTCGCTCACGCACTTTACAAGCGGCTGCGGGGTGGCTTCACGCGCCCACTCGTGCCATGAGGGAGCGCATGGAGAGGGTTTCGCTACTGGATTACATTTCCTTCCCTGACAGTCAGTGACTATGGGTGGCCTGCTCGTGACAGATACCTAATGGTGGCTTTGACGACTAGAGTTTCGTTGTTTGTTTAGAGTTTTGGGTTTTACTAAATCTCTTCAATTTTGGGCCTGCTTCCAGGTGTAAATTGAACTCAAATGGACTCCGCCGGACTAAAGTCGGATGGGATTAGCCAATAAAGTGGTCTAAGTATTATCGGGCTTGTGTTTTTTTTTCTTTTCTTAGGAAAACTATGGATTGGGGCTTTTATATTTATTCATATATTATTATTTTTATTCATTGATGATTAAATTATATTTGTAACATGCTTTAGTTGTGATAATATTACATATAGACTAGGTGGGTGCTTAAGTATTATCTTGCATCAATGATATACATGTGCATAATTAAATTCTTGATTTTAAAATCTAGATAAATATAATTATGAAAATCCTTAAATTTTGTGGGTCTAAGCCAATAAAATGGCTGCGAAGCCCTACTCTGATAATCATGATCAAGCTACTGGATTTGACTAAATAATTTTAAAATCTTAATTAGATCGACCGTCCACTACCACAACTCTTAGAGATTAAGAGAATTTTAAAATTAAATAAGGATTCAAAACTACACACTTTATTAACCCCAACGAGGCACCACATTATTATGGGCCATATGAACAATGATTGAAATGAAAAGTGTATTATATAGAAGGTTCATTTAAGAAGATCGATGGGTAATCCGTAAGTGACCCCCCAAATTTTTTTTTTTTTGGGGACTTGACTTAGTTAGATACTATTCATTTTATGATCAAGTTTTAGTTTGTTATAAAGGTCTTGCCCACCGTGAGCATTTATTATGGAAACTAAATTATTGTTTGGCAATAAATGTAATAAATATATTTTTGTTTGGATTTACTAAATATATGTTTATTGTATAATATACGAGTTAATATTAGTGTGTATAATGTATAATTTTTCTTCAGAAATGGCATCTTTCAACCTCTAGCTATGATTTTGAATCAAAACTATTGGATGGAAATAACTTTGAAGATTGGAAATGAACTTATACATCGTCTGGATTATGGAAAATCAAGTTCATTCCGATAATTTCTAAGCTAACTAATGATATAACAAAATAGAATATGCGACTTGGGAGAATGCAAACACTCACGCTTCTGTTATATTCCTTGCTGCAGGGTCAGCCTGAGGAAAAATAACACCTCTTGATAATGGAGTAAAATGTCTGCACTTTGAAGGGATGTTTGCTAAAAGTAATCGTTTCCTCGAGAGATGTCACAATACCGATTTGATTAACACACGTATGACTAGTGGGCGTGTGGAAGGATCATTGTTTGGCAAATGATTCTGCTATATCGTGAGCTGAAGTGATGGGGTAAAACTCAAAAGGAGATGAAGATGATAGACTCCCATCTTGCAATCACCGCCTAAACATTTCAATCAATTCAAAAAGTCAATTACAATACGCATAAGATGGATTCGACTGGGCCTTCACTGATGCATGAGTCGAGAGGCCAACAGCCCCTCAAAGAGTCAAAAGATTAATTTTACGAAGGGTTCTCATGAACCTAAAGGGAAACCTAAGGGTGGAAACAAGAACAAGAAAAAGAAGGCAATGATACCGTTAACAAATTAGACGTTAATGAATGGGGTTTCGAAGGCAAGTGCCTAAGTGCGACAGAAAGGACACTGAAACAGACTAGTTCTAAAGGCCACCAAAAAGCCAAAAAGCAGTATCGGTGATTTACTTGTTACGTTTGAGGCTTTAGTGGAAATTGCAATGATAAATGGATCATTGATTCGAGGAGCCACTAATCATGTTTATTGCCCTCTTTGCATTGGTTTCAAACATAACGCGTCCCCGATGAAGAAGGACAAAAGATACTTGAAACTTAGGAATGTCAGACTAATCTCTGTAAAGGCCATAGGACCCAGTTGTTTTTGAGAATAATGGGACATGTTTAGAAGATTGTTTATTTGCTCCGGATTTCAAGAGGAATTTGGTTTATGTCAGTTGTTTAGTTGAACACGGTTTGACAGTACAATTTAATTACTCAGTTTCAATAAGAAGTAAATCTTCTTTTATTTGTTCCGGTGATCTTATGAATAATCTTTATTTTTTAAGTCCCTTGTCCTTTGATATAAATGCCATTGAAATTGTTGCAAATGAACATAATCACCAAGAAAAAGTATCAAATGAAACTTACACTTTTGGCATTTCTTTGATGGAGTCATATTAATCCTAATAGGATACATGGTTTGGTGAAAAGTGGGATTTTAAATTCCTAGCATTTTGAACCTGCAATGTGAATCACATTTAGAAAGGTAAAATGACCAAGAGGCCCTTCAAGGCCAGGTGCCAGCTGGCAAGCCGGCGGAATTGGTGCATACTTATGCATGCGCCCCAATGCGTGTTCAAGCCAGAGGTGGGTATGAATATTTTGTCACTTTTACAGATGACTACTGAAGATATGGTTTTGTTTACCTAATGCGCCAAAAGTCTGAAACTTTTGATAAATTTCGAAAATATAAGTTTGAGAGGCGAAGAGGAAAAAGAAAAATTAGGTGTCCATATCAAGCGACTTGATGTTGGCCAGAAACGGGTGAATACCTATACGGAGGTTTGAGTTTTATAGCACAGGGGATAGTTTCTGGCTGTAGCCCTTGGAACACCTCAGCAAATGGAGTTGCGAAAGGAGAAATAGAACTCTCCTAGACATGGTGAGATCGATGCTTAATTCATCTCTACCTCGTTTAGGGTTTGCCCCTTAGGGAAATGCTACCATACTTGTCAGAAACTTGATTCCTTCTAAGTTGGTTTCTAAGACACCCATTGAATTGTGGAACGGGTACAAGCTTAGTTTAAACCATATTCGGTATCGGGGTGCTTTCAGGCGCATGTCTTGAAAGGAACCACATAAGTTGGAATCTCGTCTTGAAGTATGTTTGTTTGATAGGTACCTAAAGGAGCGAGAGGGTGGACTTTTTTTATGGATTCTCAAAGAGAAGAAAGTTATAAGTGACGCTATAGAATTACTTGAAGACTATGTAAACAATTTGCAAGCCCTAAGAGAGTAAAGGTAATTCTTAAGGGGAGCTTCACTCGGCTCCAAGAATCGCCTAAACCACTAAATTTGGACCTATTGTGCCATTGTTTCCAATGCGTGTTCAACAGAGGGGAAATGAAAATATACTCGAAAGGTGAAACGAAACTTGGAATTAAGGGCTTTAGTAGAGCAACGGTAGATATGCAAGAATTGAATTAGAACAACCAGAAAATCAAATTCAAAATGATCAAGAGGATCTTCCTGTAGAACCACAACAACCAATGGAGCTTCGGCGTAGTGGGAGAACGACACGCAAGCAATCGAGATATCTCTTGTTGGGCAAATCGTACCAAGTTATAACCATTGATAGCGAAGAAGATCTAAGTAAATTCTGAAAACCTTTGGAGGATGTTGATGCACAAAAGAGTGGTTCAAGCATGGACGTGAGATGGAGTCTATGTATTCTAACTTCCCGTCACGGTCTCTTATAGAGGCACTCAAAAGGGGTAAAACCTATGGGGCGTAAAGTGGATCTACAAGAGAAAAGAAGACCATATGGGAAAGGTAGAAACAGCGAAGCTAGATTGGTGGCAGAGTTATGCAGGGGATGAATTATGAAGAAACCTTTTAGCCGAGTAGCCATGCTTAAATCCATCGGATTCTTTTAGCTATAGATTTTGCAAGTCCACAATTACGGGATTGCGCAGAGATGTGGATGTCAAAGCCAGCATTTTTAAATGGCCGGTTTAGAAGAGGAACATCTAATGGCGACAACGAGGAAAGGGTTCATAGCTAGAGAAGCGAGAACACATGGCATGTAAGTTGCAAGGTCCATTTATGGACTAAAGCAGCATCAGAACATGGAACATTAAGGTTTGATCAAGCCATAGCTTTATACGGTTTTAAAGAAAGTCGATGAACCTTTGTACACAAGGATCCAAGGTACTTAAAGTAGTTTTCTGATCCTTTGTAGATGACATTTTACTAATCGAGCTTGACATAGAGGTGTTATCAAGTGTAAGGATGGCTACAAAAGCTGTTTTAGTATGAAGAAAAGATTTGGGAGAAGCCAACTATATTCTTGGAATCAAACTTCTACAAGACCGGAAGAATAAAGTGTTGGCATTATCTCAAGCTTTATATATAGATAAAATTCTAGCTAGGTTCAGCATGGAAAATTCCAAGAAGGGAACTTTACCCTTCAGGCATGGAGTTCATCTTTCTAGGGTAATCTGAAACTCTTGAAGCGAAGACGTATGAGTAGGATACCTTTCTTTGACGAGTAAAGATAGTGCTTATGTGTTGCTTATGTTATGTACTGAGCCGGATATCACGCTGCGCTTGATGGGAATAAGTTAGTCGGTATCAATCAGATCCCGGGGAGAAGAACATTGGATTAACGGTGAAGCATATTTATAAATATCTAAGGAGAACAAGAGATTATATGCTAGTATATTCTAGTGGGAGTTGAAACTATTGATTTATATAGACTTAGATTTCTAAAGGGGATGTGATTGAGAAAATCCACTTATGGACAATAATGTTTACACTAAATGGTGGAGCCGTTTGTTGGAGGAGTGTTAAACAAACTGAATTCTTGACTCCACAATTGAAGGCGAGTATGTGGCTTCACTTCGAAGCGGCGAAAGAAGCGATATGGCTGAAGAAGTTCGCTATGAATCTTCCAAGTGATCTTAGGTACGGGATCGACCAAGTACACTTTATTGTGATAATAGTGGGGGTGTAGCACGGTCGAGGCAGAATACATCTGAAGCGAAACACGTAGAGAAAGTACCATTTGATTCGAATATCATCGAGAGGAGATAGAATGGTTACTAAGAATAACATCGAGAGGAAAATTTAGCGAGACCCATTTACAAAGATTTTCACGACCGAGGTTTTCGAAGCATGTAGATTATGTAGGTGTTAGAGTCTGAGACTTGTTTAAGAAGCGAAGTGGGAGTTTATTTGTGTTTTTAGAACAGACGGATGTGTTATTCTATTTTATGAGTTTAATTGCAATACAATATGAGGTATTCTTCATATTATTATTATCTTGATATTTTAACGTGTAAAGTCAGTTAATTGTAGAAGTATATGATCATATGAATCGTTCATAGACATATGATCATAGGCTCTCATAATTAATGAATGGATTCACGGTCATTAAACAAGTTGGCGCTTTATTTAGAAGCGCAATATTTTATGAAATAATACATTATGATTGTCTATAAAATATTGAATTTAATTATCTTGCATTGAAGGATCAGAAATGAGATTTATTTAAAGTTAAATTTACGTAAAGGAAATAAATCTCAAGCAAATATTTAGATTATTATTTGTATACCGATCCACGAGTTTATTATAGATAGGTATTTAAATGATTATTGTTCTTTTGAGTTGTACGTCAATAAGTAAGGTCTATTTGAGCGACCAATATCTTACGATGATTTGGGAGCAAGAATTATTTAATTGGTATTTTATGAAATAAACGATATGGAATTGGTATGAAATATCCTCTTGATATGTTTTAGGTACTTGGATGTTATAAAGTCAGCGGTGCATTTTATCCATTAGAGAGAACTGATAAATCAAGAGGAATAAATAATTGATTGATTGATAGAAAATCTTATCTGAGTGGTATTGATATTATTTACAAAAGGAGAAATAATATTAATATTTAATATTATTAATCTTGGAGTTCAATTCTAGCTTTTAGTGGAATAACGGTTAGAATAATTTGGCGGCAGTTATCCCTCAGGAGGCTTGTTAATGATAACCGTCAGGATCCCGAACTAGCTCGGGATAAATGGTGGAGCTTACGTATCACGGTTCAAGAAGGGCAGGACTTGTTTTTATAGCAAGTGGGATATTGTTGGATTTTTTCTATACAAGCAAGTACCAATTTTTTAAAACACTAAATGGGTTCACACATGGACTTGGGCCCTAAGGTGTGAAGGCCCCGAATGGCTATTAAAGTACATTCTAGGGTTTGTGCTCTATAAATGAAGTAGATGGCCACAATATTTTAGATGAGAAATGAATTAGTTTTAAGAAATAGCGAGAGAAAAGAAATCCTTTCTTAATTTGATTCAGGCGTCCGCATTTGCTCCATCACCTCGAGGATGGTTTGGGAAGATCCGTGGTTCTTGTGTGTGCATGCTTCTCTTGCAAATCCACAGTGCGATCGTGCAGTTCTGTAGTTTAGTAATTAATTTGAATATTCTGATGCATGATGATTCGCTTCCGGCGATTGACCTTTGCAAGTCGGTGGCGTCGATGCAGCGATTTTGAACCGCGTGTGGATGAAAACACGTATTGCTATTGTCGGATTAAAGTTTCTCACCATATATTGTTGAGTACAGGAGTTGCTATTGTCAGTTGAACGAAGCAGTTATTTACCTACCTAAACACGGACATGGATACGGCCACGGAGATATGACACGGCGGGACACGGGGACACAACAAATTTCAAAAAATAAAAATAATTGTCCTTACAAATATTGTCCTTAAAAAGCAATTTAGATAAATAAAAAACAAGTGCTCAAACATTGTTTTTACAAATATTCAAACCTGAACATAAGTAATACTAAAGAGACTAACATTTTCTTAGATCAATAAAATGGCTTTGGTTAGGAGTTCATCAAGAGAAAGATTCACAATCTCAAGAATTCCAGCATTCTCTATTTCCATTGAGTCAAAACCATCTCCTCCAATGTCCCACATTTTAGATTTGCCTTCATTATAGTTTAGAGATCTCCTTAACGAATGAAGTCGAAGATTGTTATGGACATAAACCAAATCCTTAGCTCTTTGTGGTGTCAACTTGTTTCTTTTCATGGAGTGAATGAAATTATATGTGCTCAAATTTCTTTCACAACATGAGGATGAATAAGGTTGTCCTAGCAATGTCAATGCTATAGATTTAAGCAATAGTGCGGAAGTTCTGAACAACCCACCATTTAATAGGACTCATGTACCACTTGTGTGATGGAATCCCACTGCTAGAAAAATCTTCCAGCATGCAGAAAAAGTAGCATACTTCTCATTTGCTAGCCTCCTTTAAACTTCATTTGAAAAATATCTCTCAAAACATTTTTTTTCTTTCTCTTACTACTTTCATATCTTGATGTGGTGGAACACAATCATGAGACTCATTAAGCCATTATTGACTATAATACCTACAAGTTGAGTTATGACATAATTTATAAAAAGTTAAACATCATAGAATATCATTCATATTTAAATTATCAAAGCCTATAATTTAAACTCTTAAGATTACCTTGGATTTAAGGAATGAGCTAAGGAATGTAAAGGTGTGTGGCTTTTAGTCCATCTTTCCACCAAGATTCTATTCCTGATATCTGAAAATCTCTGATATAATTACAAAAGCGGTCGTATAAGTTCAAATATAATTAAAACTTTCCAATCAAAAACTCAAATATTTAACTAATAAATGTAATTATACCTTGGTACATTGAATTTATGTTCTTTCTTATAAATGGCTTTCTTCACCTTTTGATCTTCGAATCCCACCACTCTATAAACATATTGTGAAGCGAGGTTTGTCGGTGTCGGCTAATCGAAGCATCTCATACATGGGAGATTTGTAAAAGTGAGGATATAATCCATTTATCCAAAAGTCTTCATTTAAATTTTATCCTTTACTTCTTTAACTTTCACTACATCATCTTCTTTATACTCTCTGCATTCTTCATATCACTAATTTTCAAGCTTCATACTATTATTTTAAATGCGTTTAAGCATAACAATAGTACGAAGCAAAGCGTGTATTATCGACCCTTTGACGATAGCTTCAACTTGCAATGATTATTAAACATTGACAATCTCATTGCTTGATTCATAATGAAAATCTTGATGAAAGAGGCATCACTTGAAACCGGAGAGATCCAACCACATTCTTCCATCACATCATCATATCTTGGGTGTGTTGATGGCGCACATATGTTCTTTAAAGCAAGATTGAGGGTGTGAACCACACACGAGGTCCAAAAGATATGCCGAAACTTTGCTCCCACAATGTGTCCTGCTGCTTTGCAGGCTGCAACATTATCAGTTATAACTTGAACTACTTTTTGAGGACCGATCTCTTGTATAGTGTTAATCGACAAATTAGCTATAAAGTGCTTGTCTTTAGTCTCCCCTTCACATTTTATTGCTTTCAACATTATTCCCCACTTTAAACCGCCATGATGTTAATAAGTGGTTTCTTTGAGCATCGACCTTCCATCACTTTGCAAATGCTCCTCAATTCTTCTTGATTGGTTCCAATAGATTCTCAATATTACTATTCTCCTTCTGCAATAATGTAGTTCTTAATGCATTATAGCCTAGTGGGACATAACTTGGAAGTTGACCTGCACTTTTAAAGGCACGAGCATAATAAGGATTTCTAGCACTAGAAGAGGAATTCTCAAAATTAGATGCTGCAATGCTTGATGTGGGTAAAGGAACTTGCTTAAGATTAGATTGTTTCACCTTTTGTTCAGCTTCCTCCATCACCCTTCGCATCTCAACTAAATTTTCATTCGTTACCTTAGTACAAGATGCAACTTATTGCTAATTTTCAATAGGTAGAGCCTTGACTCTATAATATGACCCTCTATATATTTGTCTACACAAATTGCTGCATTGAAAACAACATTTCCTCCCCCTTTACTCAATTTTGCTTCTCTCGTGACGTACCTCCATAATGGAGCATTGTCATCTTGATTATTCTGTTAATCACTTGAGAGATCATAATTACTACTCATTGTATAATTCGGCATCATAATAAAATAATAATAATGATGTATTTAAATTAATCTAAATTATTTCAATGCCCAACCAATCTAATTTTTAGTCCATCCATAAACCCTAATTGAATTAAGAGTAATTCCATACAATTTGCAGTTTGCATTCATTGAAGTTCAAAATAAATTATAAAAAACAATATAATCTAATTATTCCACTTCTCATGTAATAATAAACTCTAAAAGCGAGTAAACATAAAAGGCAATTAGGCAAGCGGGGTGCTTGGCGCTGACTCCGGCACTTGATGTCGAGTAGAATTATCTTCTTCTTTTTCTTTGTTATCCTTGTTTACTATAAACTTGTTCATTCATATACTGTTAAACATTTAACTTGAAATATATTATGTAGCAGCGGATTACAAAATATATTCAAACTCCATAAATGGGAGTGTTAAAAATATAAAAACTTTACATTGTTTACAAAAACAAATACATATACAAAATAGACCATAGAGGTCTTTAGTGGGCACCTAGTATTGTGTTGACCTTTGTTGTTGATGCGGATTGTCCGGGCTTCTAGTTCCTTCTTCTGTACCTACACGGATGAAACACCCATGCTAAGCTTATAGCTTAGTGGGAATAAATACTCGTGGACGACCCCTAATAAGGATCATCACACTTTAGACACATGCATCTACATTTACAACGCTCGTATACTCAGCACCATGCTTATGCATATTTCATACATGTAATTTACACATGCTTATACATACTTCATATTTACTTATCATTGTTCACATACATTTCATTTCTTGTTCTTATCAGAATATACTTGTCATCACATAGCAGTGCTATGCTTCTCATATCATGTCATATAATGTCATTTATCATATTCAAATCATTTGCATATTCTTGTCATTTGCTTTTATGTTTATGCTGCATATACATAGAAAGTAATACGAGAAAAGAAGCTGTATGTACCGAAGATACTATCGATTAATGCGAGATTAGTGATTTCTATACGTATGACAAAGCGGAGCGTATAATGATGATCAGCTTGAGATCTATGTCATCGACAAAGGGAGCCTCGATATCAATAAGCGTGTGTTGTAGCAGTCATAAAGCGGAGCGTCGCTTTATTATGTTTCTCCAATAATCTTTTTCAGTGTATCGAGAAAAAAATATCTCATACTTTATGAATAACTACTAATATCATGTATACTTGAGATATTCATTATCAGCTCAATCTTATAAACATTTAAGTATACTTTTCATATAACAAAATTATACGTGTGTTCTCTTTGACTTTCATATTTTATCATTGTATCATGATCATATTACTATGATGCATTATTTTATATAACAATACATTTATAATTTAGGTTCCATAACGATTCTATGAAACCGGAGTTCGAGTAGTTCTGAGAATCATTTTATTCACAATTTTAATAACCACATAAATGGGATTGTTAGAAAGTGATCTTCTAAATTCAATATACCTATGTCTTAAGTTTTTATTGTTCAAACATCATGTCATTTGGACTTTTAATTTGGGAGATATGGTCTAAACATTACGACTGCTCTGAACAATTTCCGGGGGCAGAATCTGGAATTGTCTATATTTGAGATTTTACGGGAATGTTAGAGACATAATTTGACCATAATTTCTTCATGAAAGTTGTTTGCTGGATGTCTAGTTTGTACAGAAATTTTAAATGCCTCATTTGTACTAATTATAACTCAAGTTATGATTTAAACAATAGGAATTACTTCAGTTCAAGATACTATTCTGAGACAGATTTCAGGGACATAATTGTTCCCTTACTTTGACGAATATTTTGGGTCCAATGGGGTCTAAATTTGGATACACTTATTTTAGTAATATTTGTTCTCCTAGAAGTATAGTTTACCCATTAATTTTAATCACTCAATTTTGGATACAAGTGAAACTCAACTGCTCTTTAACTACCAAAGCTTGTTCGAAACCTAAATGTATCAAGCGAACGAATTGAGGCCGTGAGCCTCACTTTGTGAATTTCTGGAGTCAATGGGGTCCAAATTTGGATACACTTTATTTCAAGGATATTTGTTCTCTTAGAAGTCTGGTTACCTAGAAATTTGAATAACTCAATTTAGTCTAATTGATGACAGGTATGGAAAAAAAAAAAAGCATGGGTTTAAAAAAAAAAGGAAAGCATCTCTCCTAAAACTTCAACATTTTCTCTATACAAATTTTCCTCCCCATTGAGGACCACAACCAAACCAAACAGCTTCATTCCATCAAATATCCATACCTTAAAGATTTGTTCCAAACAAGGATTCTAAAGAGGTATTCTAAACCTCAGAACAAGTATCCATACAAAATTCCATACCCCTTGCCTCTTTTCTTTATTTCTTAACTCTCTTTTCTCTTCTCTTCTCTCTTTCTCTTCTTTTCTCTGCGTGAAGCCCTAGCTTTTTCCCCCAATTCTAAGACCAATTGTTTGGTCTTATCCCATTTTTGGAGTTAAGGCCATGTTTGTCCAAAACCCCTTTTTGCATTCTTTTTGCATTCTTGCATTTAAGTCCTTTTATTTCATTCCATATCTTATTCTAATTTAACGTATTTCACTTTATCATATAAGCTTCTTAACTTATGTCACTTGGGTCCTTAATTGACAAATTACTAATTTATCCTTGGCTTTTGTATTAATTATGGGTTTTGCTTATTTTATTTATTTTAACATTATTTTATTTCGGAAAAATATACATTTACTTTTATTATACCCTAAACATGATATAAAACTGTCAAGGTATAATTTGGGGTATTACAACTCTCCACACTCCTTAAAATAATTTTGTCCTCGAAATTCATACTGAATAGAGTTGCGGATCTTTGCGCTCTCATAGATTTAGTGGCTCCCCAGTAGCTTCTTCCACTGCCATGGTGTTGCCAAAGCTTGCACTTTACAGGAACAATTTATTCCTATTGCTTCACTTCATGAGCCATAATAACCTTTGGCTCTTCATCATAGGAAAATCTTGTTACTGTACTTCTTATACTATCGGAAGGATATCTCTGCGATTCATCTGACGGTATTCAGAAACATGAACACATGGAACACATCATACAACTTGGCTAACTCTGGAGGGAGTGTCAACCGATACGCCACTAGTCCAATTCTCTCTAAAACCTCATATGGGCCAATGAACCTCGGACTTAGCTTCCCTTTCTTCCCAAATCTAAGCACCTTCCTCAATTGAGATGCCTTTAGGAATACTTTATCACCCACTTCATATTCAATGTCCTTCCTTTTCAAATCGGCACATGACTTTGTCGATGTGACGACCTAACCTTTCTTAGAATAACTTTGACTATTTATACGTATCTTTCACTATGTTTGGACCAATCACTTTATGCTCATTCAGTGTCCAACACACGGAGTTCCTACATCTTCGGCCATACAAAGCCTCGCTATGGTGCCATGCGATGCTTGATTGATAACTATTGCCCTTGGAAATTCTATCGTGGAATATACATCGACTTCTAGTAAATTTCATTACACATCCCCGAAGCATATCTTCAAGCAAATACTACGCGACCAATTCAAATCATGTGTAGGATAGTGCACGTTCGTGTGGCTTCAAGCGTACGGCGGATGCATATGCCACAACTTTACCATCTTGCGTTAACACACGAGCCGGACCAATTCTTGAAGCATCCTTATGTATAGTATACTCTTTGCTAAGAGGTAGGCTAACGTCAATATTGGTGCTTCAACATTTCCTTCATTGCTCAAAACTATCTTACAGCATTTATCGTCACTCAAACTTTACTCCTTTCCTAAGTAATTTAGTAAGTGGCTAAGCTATGATAGAGAATCCCTTCACAAATCTTCTATAATATCTGTTAAGCCCGAAACTTTTCACTTGGTAACACTTGAGGTGGTTTCAATTCACCATAGCTTCAATCTTAGTAGAGATTAAAATATTATACCCTCGTGAGACACAATATAACCTAAAGGAATGAAACTTCCTTTGGCAAAAATCACATTTGATAAACAGCATACAACTTCTTATCTCTCTCGAAGTTTGTAGAACTATTTTCAAATGTTGGCATAATGCTCCTGCTCATCTCACCAGAATATAATATATCATCATTAAGGGCAAATGACAAACTAATCTAAATAGGGTTGAAACACCTTATTCATCAAATCCACGAATGCTACAAGTGCATTAGTTAACCCAAATGGCCTTACCAAGAACTCATAATGGCCATATCGAGTTATGAATGTTGTCTTCGGCACATTGAAATCTTTCACTCTTAGCTGATAGTACCCTGATCACAGGTCTATCTTTGAGAAGACACCCTCTCTTTTTAACTGATCAAAGAGATCTTCAATTCTTGACAATGGGTATTTGTTTTTCACTGTCACCTTATTGATTTTCCGATAATCAATGCACATCCGTAGGGTGCCATCTTTCTTTTTCACGAACAAAACAGGTGCACCTCAGGGAGAAACACTGGGTCGGATAAACCCTTTATCCAAAAGCTCTTGTAGTTTAATCTTTAGCTCTTTCAACTCAATTGGAGCCATCTTGTATGGTGCCCTAGAAGTAGGAGTTGTTCCTAGTAAAATCTCAATAGATAAATCCACTTCTCTTTCAGGTGGAATACTAGGTAACTCTTTAGAGAGTTTATTCGAAAAATATTTCACAACCCGAGAATATTTTCCGAGTTCTATTTTTACCCTGCTTTTAAAGTCAAGCACCAAAACCAAAAAGGCTTTACATCCTTTTCTCAGCAATCGTCGAGGCTTGCATCGCTAAGGAAACATCACATTGGACACATTGGGCCGAACCCGAAAACCATGTACTATCACTTGGGCCCGATTAGAACGCATCTAAGCACTTCTATCTTTTCATCACAATTAATTATAGCCCGATGTTTAGACAACCAATCCATTCCCAAAATCAAATCAAATTCACAAAATGGTAGAGCAATCAAATCAGTAGAAAATTCCCTATCATGA
This sequence comes from Tetrastigma voinierianum, assembly GCA_016808115.1. NCBI lineage: Eukaryota > Viridiplantae > Streptophyta > Magnoliopsida > Vitales > Vitaceae > Tetrastigma > Tetrastigma voinierianum. The sequence goes on from JAEQBH010009821.1 coordinate 15,891, forward strand.
ATAATTATAGGGCAATTCTTATACACTCTATTCACATTGACACTGTGCCCTAAAGGACTGGTTACATGCATATCATATGATAGTTGCTCCACTGCTGTCATCTTATCGAACACATGCTCAATGCATACATATGAATGAGTAGATCCATGGTCTATTAATGCATGCATTTCAATACCATAAAGAGAAATTATACCAGCAATTACTTCTGGTGCATCTTGGTCCCCACGAGCCTTCATAGCATATGCTCGTGCTGGCGCTGAATGTTAGGGATAGTGCCCTGTAAAGCATGAATTTGTATTTATGTTTTATGAAATTAATAAAAGTGTCGTATTTATTACATTTAGCTATTTTTGTGCATAATGTATTAATGAAACGTCAGAAAATCCCAGATTTATTAATGTAACCATAACCTCAGTGTATAACAGTTATACACGAGAGGATCGAGGTTATGGATTATAAATCAAATTGTCCGTAATAAATTAATTAAAGTTTGGGGATCTTCAAATTAAATATTACTGGGGCGGTTCGCTATCATTGAGAATGAAGTGACCTTAATCCAGGTCACTAATGTGGCGACATTAAAGTGAAGGCTCCATATATAATAAGATTATATAGGACAGGACCAAGGCGCAGTTTTCGAATTCTTTTTAAATATAGTTTGTCTCGGGAATTCCAAACGGCGCCGCTAAGGTGATCATATGCGAGATCAGTCTCAATCTTGAGTAGTCATAGACTCTGTTTATGTCAAGCGGGCCTTTTTGGAGTCATGGGTTAAAAACCCGTTATGGAATGGGCCCCGATACTTGTCCTTGGAGGCCGATGATGTATGTAGTTGGGAATGTGAACTATGGACATGGAATCCAACCCTTCACCATGTTTGGACGGAGTTGGTTCCCTTAAGTGTTAGTTAAGGCGAACGGTTTGAGAGCGCTCTAATTTATAATGAGTTTATAAATTAGCTGTTTCACTAATGGATTAATGGAACTTAAGGATCAGAGATATGATTAGAGGGGCAAAGCGGTAATTTCACCAGACTCTAGTTGTGAACCACTTCTTTGGAGGATAGGCGCATGTAAATGATTAAATCAATGGACACTTTGAATTTCGGTAAAATCGTCTTTGTGGAGGCAGAGTTCAATTTCAAGTTTTAGTGGAATAACTCTGAAATTAATAAATTAAAATGATTGATTAAAGAGTTTAATTAATTATTGAATTTATTGGGCAAGCTTGAAAATGACAGGTCCATGGTCCCGATTCCACCTCCTATATTACTACAATGAAGCGTTCATGATTTGGAATAAATTACACTCTATGATCAAGGCTTGTACATATTAGTGGGGCGCTAAATTAATATTAGACGATTATAGATTAAGTATTAATTAGAACTACATTACAAATTAGTAGACGATTATAGATTAAGAGTATTAATTAGGGCTATTCTGAAAATTAATATTAGACAGTTATAGATTAAAAGTAATAAAGTAGGATTGACACAAATTAATAGTGAATGGAGTTGATTGTAGTGTCAGTACGATTGTTTCATATTGTCAAGGGCCGTATGGGGAAAATTTGGAAATTTTCAATTAAGTTCTGGATATTTATGCAATTAGGGTTGATTACAAATAGAAACCCTTGCCCCAATAAAAAGAGAAGAAAAAAAAAAAAAAAAGGAGTTTTTTCCATACCACTGATCTCTAGAGTCTCTTTCCCCTTAGAGATCCCTTGTCTCAGTAATGTTGATGCGCCGCAAGGGTAGATCTAGGCGAGAGAAAAACTAGAGTGTATTGTTCGAGATGCGAATCATTTGGTGCCCACACCTCAGGAAGGAGCGGAATTGAAGACAGTACGAGGAGTTGTTTCAACCCCTACTAGCCAACAAATCTCCTATAACAATAGCAATTATAGATCTTATCTTCACACTTTTTGATATTAATATGTGTTTGCATGGGTTCTGCTAGAAAATAGATTTTGAAAAAATTTTAAAACCCTAATTCGGCTAACGTTTTGATTTTATTTCCATCACTAAAAGCATAGGACGATCTACTGTCTTTGACACTGTGTCTCCTCGTCCTTTAGGCTGGCTTTTGCCCCCTCGACCTCTACATCTATCTCGAGTCGACGGTGGTGCTGCAGACCTCCCTCTGCTGTTACTATGAGGATTCCTATTGTCCCTTGACTCTTTGGGACAATTTTCTATAAAATGTTCAGCGCTTCCACATCTGAAGCACTCTCCTATCAACAATCTGCAAACTCCCAAATGTCGTCGATGGCAATGAGGGCACTCTGGAGTTACTCCTGGTCTCGTTGAAGCACCTCTCCCTGTCTAATTTCTGATATTTCATATTCTTCCCTTATGGCAGAACTATGTACTGACTCAGTTTAGGACTCTTTGGCTCTTTTAGGAGGAAGAAGCTCCTCTAGAAAGCTTCCTCTTCTAAAATCTTTCTCTACATTGCTTGCCTCATATTTCTCCACTTTCATTGTCGCTTGAACCAGCGAAGAAATTTACTTGTTAGATCTTATCAGCTGTGGAGCAGAAAGAATTCCCAGAATTTTCATGAAGAAAAAATGGTAAAATCGTAATTTTGGTAAAAACCCAAAATTTTCTAGATCTTGGATGATGAAGCGGTTTCATCGTTGAATCGATCTCCACGAGAAATCTAGCTACCACGTCGAATTTCGTCGAATTAGGAGCGGTCGGAATTTGCACGTTTTTAGGTTTAGTATTGGGTCTTGTAAAAACGAAATGTGATGTGACAAAAGTCTTTTTATAACATGTACTCATGTGACATGGGGTTGCATGAGTAGAAATGATGAGGAAGTAGGGCGGCCCAGAGAGTAGTGCCAAATGTCGAATCAAGGGTGAAGGCGTGGGTGAATAGTTATATGATAATAAAAGGCGAGGGGAAATAGCGAATAGTGTTGTATCCTACCTTTAAGCAGACAGCATTGAAAGGAGGGGATGAAATATTACGGTAGCTTTTAGGTTACGTTTTAAGAGAGAGTGTGGTTTCTCTCTGGGTTTAGCTGGAGAGATTGAGCAGTCGAATTCTTCGAGCAAGAGAAGCAAAGTTGCTGCGCGCGAGGGCGTGTGTGGGCTCCGGTTTAAGGAGTTTCGACAAACTCAGAGTGAGGTAGGGGGTTCATCCTGCGAGTTACACTTTGTTTAAGTGTTTGTGGATGTTTAGGTTGGTTTGAGGCCTTGAGCGACCGTTTGATCGGTCCCGAAACTTGGGACCGGGTATTGGGGCCTTTGGGAGCCCGTTAGATGATGCGTATTTGTAGGGGCTGTTTGGAGTGCTTATTTCATAGTTTATGAAATATTGTATTGTGTGATGTGTATGAGAGGGCCGGAAATGGCTGTGGTCAAGTTCACGAGGTGGGATCGATGTTTGTGTTGTAGAGTGAATAGTAAGCCAGGGTTTCTTGTTCATGAATAGTGACACGAAATAATTTTGTGTGAAAATGGGTTTGGTTGAGTGATTCAAAACAAATTGCTCGTGTTTGTTAATTAGCCCATGTGAGCTAATTTTTGGTGTAATGGATTATGAAATAGCATAACATGTTTGTGTGGATTAATCATGTTAGTGTATATCATGTTTATATATTAGCATGTGTTGTATAAATTTACATTGTTGAAATGGCATCTTGCATTTCATATGCACAGGTAACCTAGAAGTTAGGTTTGAGTGCATGACATGAATTTTCCAGACAACGAACATGGTTGCAAAGAAATTTCACGGGATGAATTTTTCGGAGAATGGGGTTGGGAGGCGATCGAGCAGATCATTCGGATGAGGACCATGGCGGTAGGGAAGTTCTCAACACATTAAACCTCGGAGGAAGCAGTCCATATTTTTACCGACACTTCGGTGGTGTATTTTAAACAACAAGATTTGTTTTTGAAAATGATGTATCTCATCGTGGCTTGGGCAAGTGTGGGGGTCGGTGAGGGACTCGAGGAGCGTGGGAGTGGCGTGTAGGCGTTCAAATGGGATCACGCATTTACTTGAGTGTGTGTTTATATAGGAGCATTGCATATGCCCAGGTGGAGGTAACCCATTTAGGGTGATTTCACTCTTGGGCATTAATCACCATCGAGGGTTGGGTATGTATGCCACTTAATGTGTGGTTCGATGTAGGTTGGAGTATGAGATTACCTAGGAAGGCACGAGAACAAAGAAACTAGGACACTTGCATGCATGTGTTTGGAATGGGACATTTGAACATCAGTGATCATGAATTTAGATGAATGGTTGTTGTGTGAATGATATGCATAACATGAATTGTTATGTGTTGCATGGATGGAGTGCTTAGGTAAATAGCACTTAGTGTGTGGGAAAAAAGTTTTAAGAGTTATACGATTAATGCTAAGCGGAAAAGAAAATAAATAAAATAAATTTTTATAAATTTGTTTGGTTTATTGGAAAATGAAAAAAATGAGGTGAGAAGAAAGTTGTTTTCTAAGGTTTCTGGGGTGTAAGCTGAAGAAAAGTGAATAAAATAAACTTTTTAAGTTTTATTTGAGAATTGATGCAGAAAAAATAAAAAAAATGTATATATATATATATATATATATATATATATCTTATATATATATATATACTATATATTTGGACATTTTCCAGTAGCTGGAAATAAATAAGATGAAAAATAAATAAATAAATAAACGAAAAAAAAAAGGTGTAGAAAATTGGTTGGGCTACTGCCCAATAAAATTGTATTGTGACCTAGTCTTGTAGGCAACAAATTGTATTGCAAAAGAAGGGCTTGAATGGCAAGTGGGTGTATTACAATACACCATTGTATCGTGACATGGTGGCTTTGGGTGTGCAGTGGCTGGAAGTGTATTGCAGCATGGGGTAGGCTGGGTAAGTGTATTGCAATAGAAGAATTGTATTGCAACTTAGGTGGCTGGATGGCTGGGGCGTGTGTCACAATACACTGCAGTGTATTGTGATAACCAACGAATGAATTGCTTAGTTTTTGTATTGCGTGCATGGTGTATTGTGGCTAGGAGACTTGAGCGGGAGTGTATGTGTCTGCTTGCCAGTGTATTGTGACCAAGAGGCAGGTAGGCTCGGTGTATTGTGGCATATAGAGAGTTTGACCGAGGCTGATGAAGCTCGGTTGTATTGTGGCATATAGAAGGCTGAGTAGGCACACAGTAGGCTCGGCTGTATTATGGCATATAGAAATTTGAGCAATAGGAGCACCGCAGTGGGTTCGGTGTGATGTGGCATATAGAGGCGGAAACAGGCTACACCTGATGGGCTCGGTTGTATTGTGGCATATAGAGAGGCTGAGTAAGTACGATGCTGGCTTCGGGCACACAAAGAACGAGGGCTAAAAAGCGGGCACATAGGCACAGGCGCGGTGCATGCAGCGTGGGAGGCTTGTGACACAGGTTCGGGTGTGCACACAGTGCCTGACCCTAGTTTTGGACTCAATCTTTTGAGTCCTTTGTTTGGACCTGCTTGTTCATGAACACTGTTCACAAAAAATTTTTCGAATTTTTTTGAGTAAATAAAAAATAAAATAAAATCAAATAAAAAAAAATGAGACAAAATTTTGGAAAATGAAATTTTTAGAAAATATAAAATTTTTTTTTGTTGATAAAATGATTGATGTATCGAGATAGAATTGTCTTGCATTACTGCAAGTGCGAGGACATAGTATATAAGGCGTGATACGTGTATGAATAGTGTCTCGAGGGTGTTTATGCCTTGAGACAACGTTGAGGCCCCAACTTCCATTTTGGGCCAGTGTAGATGGTCGGGCGGCGTGGGGGCGTCAGGGCCTTCGGTCAAAACACCACCGACATTTGAGCGACCACCGATGTTTGATCGACGGAGGCCTTTGTAGGGAGGAATTTGTGGGTATTGCGATGGCGGCTATGCACGGTGGCATAGCGGTAGTCAGGGGTCTAATGAGAAACCTCCAAGGTTTAGGGTGCATCATCCTCCGACATTCACAGGGGGAGGAGATCCAATGGTGGTAGACCATTGGTTCATGCAGGAGATGTTCAGGAGTAAGTATTTTCCAGATACTGCGAGGCATGCGAGGCTCGGGGAGTTCCTAGGGTGGGCGAGGGGTGATCTTGTGATGGAGTATGTGTTTAGATTCACGGAGCTAGCGCTTTCTTCCCGATGATTACGTGATACGAACTGGCCCAAGGAGTTAGAGATTCGAGGAATGGGTGAGAGTTGTCCGTTCGAGAGCGGGATTGTTGGACCATCTCGGGACATGGACTCCATGGTTGGGGGGGCAGGCACGACACTTGAGGGAAATTCTCGAGGATGCTTTCGGGCACTCGGGATGCGGTGTTGGTAATAAGAGGGAGGATCGACCCCTTCTTTGGTTCGGGGAGAGAGCGAAGACTTACGCTTCACATGAGTTTTAAGGACCGAGCCAAGGTGGGCCGGCTGTGTCGGGGCGGGGGGCGGGTGATATGTTGTTGCTACCGGCCGGGGGCATGTATGGGCAGGGATTTCCCCCAGGGGAACCCCGGGGATCAGGGTTTTGGGACAGCGGCGCAATCCCGAGTTAGGTGTGAAACGAGGAGGGGGTGTCACGAGTTCACGTTTCCTCCTGAATGCGGGTCGGGAGGAACCCGGTTTCGAGTTTCGAGGGTGCTATCTGAAGCACCTTCGGCGACCTGGGTGGGCTAAGAGGGACGGAGTGTGGGTGGTCGGGAATGCAGGGCTCACGGGCCGGGACTTCCCCTGGTCCAGCGAGGCAGGCCTGTCATTGAGGCTGTGCCGACTGGGCATATGAGGCGAGATTGTCCTAGGAGGTAGAGATCTTGTGGTATAAAGACTGAGCGTTCAGATTAGCCGGATACGCAAGGTATGTTTATACTCTTGCACTTGTTGACTAGAGTAGCGTTTAAATTGGATGCATCATATTCATTCATTAATGCATCTTGTGTGACATAATTGGGCTTAGAGGTTGAGGCCTTTAGAGAAGCCAGGTATAGATGTTCTTCCCTAAGATGTGGGGTGAGAGTTGACCTGATAGGTCGGGATTACGAATTAGAGATCTCCGAGATTCTGCTCATGGTGGACCTCGGGAATGGATTGTCACGATATGGCATCATTGCGTTCATGTGCACGGTAACATCGCGTCGAGTCGGGCGTGGGTGCAAGGTATGGTCATTCACCACTCTTGGTGAGTGTGGGTTGAGTTTGTCTTTGGGACTACGTCTAATGAAGACTCATAGTTCGAATCAGGAAATGAAGTGTAATTAAAGTGTGTTGGGAAAAACAATAAGGGGGCCATTAATCCCCTAAGGTGAGAAGCCTGGAGTTAGGGTAGATAGGGCAAGGAGGTATCTCGAATTTACGTATTGGGTGTAAGAGACTGGGGAGAGATCCCGAATTTAAATGTCGATTGTAATGAGAGACTAGGAGATATCCTAAATTTGTGTGGGTGTAGAGACTAGGGGATGTATCCCGAGATTTCTGTGTGGGTGTAAGGGCAGGGGAGGTATCTGAATTTACGTATTGGGTGTAAGGGCAGGGTATCCTGAATTTTACGTATTGGGTGTAAGGGCAGGGAGGTATCCCGGGAATTTACGTGGTAGATTGTAGTCGGGGGCAAGTGGAGAAATCGAAATTTACGTGTGGGTGTAAAGAGACGGTGGGATTTATCAAGAAATTTACGTATTGGGTGTAAAGAGACTCTGGAGATATCCGAAATTTACGTATGGATATAAGGAGGCTCGGCGTGGCCAGAAGGATTATGTTGCTAGATGAAAACACACGGTCAAGTTATCACATAGACTTAGAGTTGAGTGATAGGAGTCGGGGTGACTCGAGATGAAAACACACGGACATGGTTATCACGTAGACTTAGAGTTGAGTGATAGGAGTCAGGAGTGACTCGGGATTGGATACCCCTTTAGAGATTGCATTGGGTGTTGTTGAGCCGGTAAGGGCTCGGTATATGGATGTCATTCATGACATGGACTAGGTTGACGGTCCGTGGATTGTCGGTGATTGTATTGGGAAGGTCGGCGTTTACACTAAGCGGGGGGTTGTGTAGGGTTGCATGTTGTGTGGATTATATCTGGTGTTAAAGAGGACGCAGCTGTGAACATGCGTCCGAGATCATAAGGGTAGCTGGGAGGAGCAATTTCCCTTAGTGGAATTCACCTACAACAATATTTATTAGGCGAGTATACAAATGGCACCATATGAGGCATTGTATGGGAGGCTATGTAGATCACCGTTATGTTGGGCCAAGGTGGGAGAGAGCTCCATCACGGGTCCTGATCTGATTAGAGACACCTCTGAGAAGGTGAGCTTGATACGACAGCATACGACGTCGACCCTTAGAGTTTGAGGTTGGGGATCACGTTTTCTTGAAGGTGACGCCTAAGAGAGAAGTGGTCAGGTTCGGTAAGCGAGGGAAGTTATCGCCAAGGTTCATTGGGCCTTTTGAGATGCTCGAGAGGGTAGGCATTTGCGTGCCGGGGTTAAGAGTTACCGCCCGGCGCCTTCGGTGTCCACGAGGTATTTCCGCGTCTCCATTATGGAGTACACTCCGAGATCCGGCTCGTGGTGGATTGGGGGAGAGATTGTGGTTGACATTGATGGAACCTTCGAGGAGGGACAAGTGTGCATTTTTGGATAGCCGTGTTCGAGGTTTTCTTGGAAACAGGCAGGTGAGCTAGTGAGGGTGCTGTAAAGGCGGCACTATAGAGTGGAGGAGTCAGCGTGGGGCGCGAGGACACGATGCGGGCCACCTATCCTTCTTGTTTAGGGATGAGGAGTGCGTGGTTTGAGTCGTTTAATATTTAAGAGTGACTGGATTTACATGTATGGTATTATGCACGTTGCATATGCATGTGAGTGATTGTGTTTGTTCATAATTTCGGTACGAAATTCCTTTTAGAGCGAGAATGTGGGCAGAGAAAATTCCAATTTTTCGAAAAAATGAGTAAAATCGTAATTTGGTAAAACCCCGAATTTTCTAGATCTTCACATTGGCGAAACGATTTCATAGTTGGAATCATCTCCGCGAGGAAATCTAGCTACCCGTCGAATTTAGGTAAATTCCAAGATAGTCGAATTTGCACGTTTTTCGAACATCCGAGTATCGGGTCTTAAGAACGAGAAATGCTGATGTGAAAAAGTTTACCTATAACGGCCTTGCTCATGTGACGTGAGTTGCATGAGTAGAGAAATGATGGAAATGGACGGTCGAGGTAGTGCCAAATGTCGGAAATCCAAGATTTGAAGGCATTAGGTGAATAGTTAAATAATAATAAGACGAAATAGCGAATAGTGTTGTCTCGTACCTTTAAACCAAAGACCAAAACGTGAAAGGAGGGGATGAAATCTTACAGTAGCTTTTTAGGTTACGTTTTAGAGAGAGAGTGTGTAGTTTCTCTCTGGAGTTCGGGAGAGATCGGGCCAGGTCGGAATTAACCCGGAGCGAAAACAGAGTTGCTACGCGGCGGAGCAGCGCGTGGGCTCCAGTTTTAAGGAGTTTCGACAAACTCCGTGAGGTAGGGGTTTCATCCTACTTGAAGTTACACTTTGTTTAAGTGTTTTGTGGATGTTTCGGTTGGTTTGAGGTCTTGAACAACCGTTTGATCGGTCCCAAAACTTGGGGCCGGGTGTCTGGAATTTTAAGGAGTCCATTGGATGATGTGGCCTTAGGGGCTGTTTAGGTGCTTATTTCATAGTTTATGAAATAAAATTGTGATAATGATGTGTATGAGGCCGAGAAATGGCGCCAGATTCGGGTTCACGAAGTGGGGCTCCGATGTTGTTGATTTGCAGTTAGCGATGTAGAGGGTTTCTTTGTTCACATGAATAGTGACACGAAATAATTTTGTGTGAAAATGGGTTTGGTTAGTGAATCAAAAACAAATTGCTCGTGTTTGTTAATTAGCTATAATTTAATTTTGAAGATTGTAATAAGTTGTGAAATAGCATGCGTGTTTGTGTGGGTTAATCATGTTGAAGTGTATATCATGGCACATATATTAGCATGTGTTGTATAAATTTGTGTGTTGAGAAATGGCATCTTGCATTTCATATGCAAGGGTAACTTAAGTTAGGTGTGAGTGCATGACATAGATTTTCTAAACAACGAACATGGTTGCGAAAGGAATTTCACAGGATGAATTTTCGGAGAATGGGGTTGGGAGACGGTCCAACAGATCATTTCAGATGAGAACCATGACTATTCGGAAGTTCTCGACACATTACTTCCGGAGGGTAGTCCCATATTTTACCGACACGCCGGTAGTGTATTTTCGAAACAACGAGATTTGTTTTCAAATGATGTTTTCTATACGTGGCTTGGGCAAGTGTGAGGGAGTGTTCGGTAAGGACTCGAGAGACATGGGGATGGCATGTAGAAATTCAAGTGGATCACGCATTTACTTGGGTGTGTGTGTTTATATAGGAGCATTGCACGTATGCACTTAGGTGGAGTAACCGTTTAGGGTGAGGGTTCCCTTCTTTGGGCGATAACTCACCTACGTCGAGGAATTATATTGGCCCGGTACGGGGGAGCGCACGAGGAGACGACTCATCATAGAGGCCGATACTGAAGAAAGTCGGGTTGTGGCTTTGGTGTTTTAGTATACATGTATTAGAATGTTGTAAACTTTTAATATGTGTTGTATAAGAGTAAATTTTTAACTCTTGAAACTATGGTATATAGTTGGTATGTATATGAGTATTGTTTTATGGGCCTAAGTGGCCGTTTTTACTCATGGATATGTCATATTGAACTGTTTGGGACAGGTTTTGTATTTGGGTGGAGCTCCCTGTACAAAGGAGACTTTGCCCGATTTTTGTGAATAGTGTCGGGCTACCCGACATTCACGAGTATTTCGCGGGTTGACGGGTAGTCAACGGACCCTCGAGTTTTGGGGCGTCACAGTCACAGGCTCCAGATATCTTTTTATGGACTCATTTAGTCCATCCTCAAACTGCCTACACTGAAATGCCTCGGTGTGGACTAATTAAAGGTGCGTACTTGCTAAGATGGCTGAATTGCTCTCATATTCCTGCTTGATAAGTTCCTTTGTTTCGGTCGGGAAATTTGCTTCACTTGATTTCCCTTTATACATATCGAGAGAGACATATTTGGACCTCAACTCTTGGACGAAAAACTCCCGTGGTATGGGATGGAAGCCTCGGACTCGCCGACACTAGCTCCACCAATCATAAGCGCTACCTTGCAATAAAGAAGCGCATGTCACTCTTTGATCGGGAGGGCATCTCACCTCCTCCGCTATTCTTTACCTTTGCGACCGGAAATCGACTTTATCATACTTTCTTCCCATTGTTTTGACCCATGGAATTCCTCGGCCTGTCTTCTTATCCATGTTTATTGGGGCTTTTTAGGGCTATCTCAATCTTTCCAATACCCAAGCCATGTCTGAGATATCCACTCGATGAGGCTTCATTGGCTCGGCTGAGGCATGACTCTCACTTCCGACCAGTTAGAAGGATCCGGCGGGGTAACCTTTATCTCTGGGTTAACACTTTTGAGCTACTTCACTAGGCTGGTCGGAGGATGATCCATCTATCACAAAAACACAAGGACATCCACATCGAGCCAACACATTACTAAACACATGTTTTTCTATCATATACTCTATTCATTTGCTAAGCTTGGCTTTTCGGAAAACGCCCTAAACACAGGCTTGATACCACTAACTTGTGACACCCCTAACTCGGCACCCGGTGTCAGGCTAGGGTGTCTTTCTTTTCTTTTTCTTTTTTTATTTTTTATTTTTTATTCTTGTTTACTATAAACTTGTTCATTCATATACTGTTAAACATTTAACTTGAAAATATGATACATAGCGGCGGATTTAAAGCTATGTTCGAAACTACGTAAATGAGAGTGTTCAACATATAAAAACTTTACATTGTTTACAAAAACAAATACATATACAAAATAGACCATAGAGGTCTTCAATGGGCACTTAGTATTGTGTTGACCTTTGTTGCTGATGCGGATTGTCCGGGCTTCTAGTTCCTTCTTCTGTACCTACACGGATGAAATACCAGTGCTAAGCTTATAGCTTAGTGGAAATAAATACTCATGGACGACCCCTAATAAGGATCATCACACTTTAGACACATGCATCTACATTTAACACATCGTATACTTATACCCATGCTTATGCATATTTCATACATATGGTGTTTACATGCTTATACATACTTCATATTTACTATCATTGTTCATATACATTTCGTTTCACCTTTGTTCTTGTCCTACTTGATATACTTGTCATCATAACGATGTTATGCTTCTCTTATCGTGTCATATAATGTGTTTATCATATTCAAAATCATTTTGCATATTCTTGTCATTTCTTTTATGTTTCATGCTGCATATACATAGAAGTAGATACGGGGAAAAGAAGCTGTATGTACGAGTACTATCCTTTGTAGAATGTGATTTTATACGTATAGCCAAAATGGGACGCTATAATTATCGACGGGATCTGTCATCGACTCAAAACGAGGACACTCAATATCCATAAGCGTATCTTTGCGGCAAGCGTATCCCTATGAACATGTTTACCTATCAACTGCGATCATAAGCAAGCAATCAATTTTATTATGTTTCTCAAAATCTTTTCGGGTATCGAAAAGATATCTCATATACATGAATAACTACTGATATCATGTATACTTATGAGATATTCATTATCAAATAATCTCTTATAATCATTTAACTGTACTTTTTCATATAACAAAATTATATGTATATTATGTTTGGCTTTCATAACACATGTTATCATGATCATATTACTATGATGCATTATTTAATACAACAATACATTGATATAACCTTTATACAATTTCAGTTTCCATAACCAATTCTGCCTAAATAGTTCGAGGTAGTTCCCAAGTCCATTTTCAACTATAATTTTGACCCTGTAAACGGGATTGTTAGAGAAAGTGATCTTCTAACTCAATATGCTATAATATTGGAGTTCATATAGTTTCAAACATCATGTCATTTGGACTTTTAATTTTGGGAGATATAGTCTAAACATTAGAGCTGCTGCAGACGATTTCAGGGAGCTTGAGAGTCTAGGTGTCTTGTCTATATTTGAAATTTTTTTGGGAATGTTAGAGACATAATTTGACCATGGAAGTTGTTCTCCCAGATGTCTAGTTTGTACAGAAATTTGAATTACCTCATTTGGACTAGTCTAACTCAAGTTATGATTTAAATAATATGAATTACTTCAGTTCAAGGGACTGTTCTAAGACAGATTTCAAGGACATAATTGTTCCCTTACTTTGACAAATTTTCTGGGTCCAATAGGGTCCAAATTTGGATACACTTATTTCAAGAAGATTTGTTTTCTAAATCTAGTTGCAAGAATTTGAATTACTCAATTTGGATAAGTGAAACTCAACTTATGGTCTAAATACCAAAACTGCTCTGAAACCTAAAACTATATCATAACTGAACCAGAATTGACCCGAAAATAGAGCCTCACTTTGACAAATTTTCTAGGTCCAATGGGGTCCAAATTTTGATACACTTATTTCAAGGATATTTGTTCTCCTAGAAGTCTAGTTTACCCAGAAAATTGAATCACTAAATTTTGATGAGTGATGACCAAGTTATGGAAAAAAAAAAAAAAAAAACACGGGTTTAAAAAAAAGCGGGACTGACATCTCCCCTAAAACCTGACATTTTCTCTATTCAAGTGCATACTCATTGAGGACCACAACCAAACCAAACACCATTCCATCAAATATCCATACCTTAAAGATTTATTCCAAGCAAGGATTATAAACAAAAAGAGGTATTCTAAACACTCGAACAAGTATCCATACAAATCCTAACAAGTTCCATACAAAATTCCATACCTTGCTTTTCTTTGCTTCTTCTTCTTCTCTTCTCCTATTCTTCTTCTTCCTCTCTTCTATTCTCTCTTTCTCTTCTTTTCTCTACCGGAAGCCCTAGCTTTGTCCCCCAATTCTAAGACCAATTGTTTGGTCTTATACCATTTTTTAAGTTACGACCATGTTTGTTCAAAACCCCTTTTTGCATTTTTTTTTCCATTCTTGCATTTAAGTTCTTTTATTTCATTCTATATGCAACTCTAATTTAACATATTTCCACTTTATCATATAAGCTTCTTAACTTATGTCATTTGAGTCCTTAATTGACAAATTACTAATTATCCTTGGCTTTATCAATTCTTGGTTTTACTTATTTTTTTGTTAGCATTATTTTATTTCATATGCATTTACTTTTATTATACCCTAAACATGATATAAAACTGTCAAGGTATAATTTGAGGTATTACAACTAGACCTCTTATTTAGTTTTTTTTTTTAAGAGTTAGCGATTGTACTAATAAATTAATAATAAATGAATGAATTTTTATGTCATTATTTGTATTTACAAAAGAGAATTAAGAGTTTTCACACAAGTAGACATGTCAAGGTTTGGAAGTTAGTGGCCACTGGCCAGTAGGGGCAGCATGTGATGAAAATTTTCCCACTTTGGTTTCTTTTTGTTTCCTAATTCTTATTCTCTCTCACCAAATTTAATTATTTATCAAACAGGTGGTTTGTCTTTGTAATCAAACAGGTGGTTTGTCTTTGTAATCAAACATACTCATCAGGGGCATTACTAGACTTGCACACCTAAACACCCTCTCGGGTAAAAACACGTAAGTTGGAACAGTCGATGATCCCACCCAACACCGTTCTAGAGTCCCACTTATGTCGTTTGATTCCCGACCCTTCCTATGAGAAATTTCTCTTATCAATCTCGAATGATTTTCATTCTCTGATGAGCACACCTCGCGATTTACCTCCCCTTCCCTAAGGTATCATCCCTCCCCCCTTCCTCTCTTATTCCCTTCTTCATAGTGCTTTTTCTTTTGTAGCACCATGTTCTTCACGTGATGGCGATGAGTTCATAGCCTTAATTTGGATTTATTTTTCAATTTTTTTGGGTTATGAGATGAGATGCGATTTACTTTGGTGATGGTGATGAGTTCCACAAAGACTTATTTTTGTGTTTTTATGAGAAAAAAAAAATGCAATCTTTTGCTAGTGAAAGAAAAAAAAAAAACCCTAGGGTTGAAATTAATCTATCCTTACTTGAAAAAAAAAAGTAGAAAAAGAACTTAGCACACCTTTTCTCTAGCATCGTCGGAATTGTTGGCGTGTCGATCTCTGGCATCATCACTCACTCTCCTTCTCCCGTTGACTGTAAAACTCAAGAAAATTCAAATTTTAAAAAGGGTAAATAGTAATTTATGTCAAAACCGAAATTTTTTAGATCTCGGATGATGAAGCCGAGGACTTCAGTTTGGAATCATCTCGTGAGGAAAATCTAGCTACCACGTCGAATTTAGTTGAATTCACAAGGCGGTCGAATTTCACGTTTTTTTCGAAGTACTTGAGGTGGTGTAGGGTGTCGTATGACGGTTTGTGAAGAGCATGTGATGTGGCTTGGGTGGCCTGTACATGCGTAGTAGCAGCGTGTTGTATGATTAGTGAGATGATGGAGATGAATGGTAGATTAAGCCATGGCCAGTGAAAATCAAAACTAAATGACACAAATGTAATTATGTGAAAGATTTAGTGGGCCAAGACAAAAGGCAGCTTCATCTTTGCCAAATTGGAGAGAAAACGTGCGGTAGGTGTGGATTTCAAATTTAGAGATAAGAGTGACTTCTCTCTAGATTTCCCGGCTTTGGTGTAGGTTCGATGGAGTAAGCAAAGTTACATCTTGTGAAGGGGCTACAGCGTGGGCACGTTTTGTGGAGTTCCGACAACTCCAAGAGGTAGGGATCTTTTCTTACTTGGTTTATTCTTTGGCTAAGAGCCATTTTAATGGATGGGGATTTGTTGGGGCTTGAATGGCCGTGTTATCGGTCTCAAAATCTTTGAACCGAGTGGAGAAAATCCATATTGTGTGGCTGTGAACAATGCCGACCCTAGGGTTCTATTGTTCACGTGATTTTTTATGTGATTTTTGTGTTGTTGGGTGATTCAAAATGAATTGCTTTGATTGTTATTAGGCGTAGCAGAGTAATTTTGGTGTTAATGATTGGGAGTGAATAATATGAATTATGTGATTAGTATGTGAATTAATTTTTTTTTAATAGCCATGTAAAAATATATTAGCATCAATTGTTTGGAAATGGCATAATGCATTCCATATGCTTATAGGGCACCTATAATGATAGGTGTGAGTGCATGACTTTGAAAATGAAAAAGAAAAGTGAAAATGGTTGTGAGAAAGGAATTTCAAGGAAGATTTTCGAAGAATTGCCTTGGAGAGTGGTCAACAATCTCTCGGTGGCGGACCCGTGATTGTTCGGAAAAATTATCCGACCAATTCGCCTCGGAGGGTAGTCAGTATAATTCACCAGAAACTCGGTAGTGTGTTTTCAAGAACAAAAAGCTTTTGTTTTGAAAACTGTATTTTGCTCGCATTTGGCTTAGGCATGTGGGAGGGAGTCGGTGAGGACTCGAGACATGGGATTGGGCATGTAGACATTCAAGTAGGATCATGTATTTGCTTAAGTGTGTTTGTTTTGCCATTGCATGTGCACTTAGGTGGGGAGTAACCCATGTAGGAAATTATCACTACTGGGCATTACTCACCCTTTCGAGGGATCATTATTTCGAATGCCGAGGGTGTACGGGAGGGACGGCGCTCATTAGAGCCGTTTTTAGAAAGAAAGCCGGATTGTGGCTTTGGTATTCATTTGTATAACATGTATTAAAACTTTAAATTTTGATATGTGTTTTGGTAAAGAGTAATGTAATAACTCTTGAACTATTGTTATGTAGTTGATGTATTTTTGATGAGTATTGATGTTTGGGCCCAAGTGGCCATTTTTACTCATGTATAGGTCTCATAATATGAGACACGGGTATTCCGTAGGTTGACGGGTTGTCAACGAGGCACCCCAGGATTGGGGCGTCACATGACCAATCCAGTTTCTTTTGTGTGGTTTTTGTGTTTTTGACAAAGAATCTTGTTTTTTTTACTCTTTGAGGAAGAAGAGCAAAAGCGAGTTAGAATTTTAAACCTAAAGAAAGAAAGCCAGCCCATAAAATCTGTCAACCGTGTCTATGTCATGTCTCAGCCGTGTCTAAGTCATGTCTCAGCCGTTTCTTCAATGTGTCCGAGCCGTATCCAAAGTCTTTAACCTACTATTTGGTCAACGATACGCCACGTGGCATATCGGACACATATCTGACGCGTGTCTGGCGCGTGTCCACGTGTTTGACACACGGACACTCCACAAGGTTGCCGTATCCATGCTTGGTGCTATTGTCGAAGCGCGACCTGTTGCTGTTGTTAGACCCTATGCGTTGTTGTCCTCATTGGATCCTGTCCATTCTTTGTTGTTATCCCCTATAGTTTGTTGCCAAGATATTTATAATTTAATACCATTTTATTGGGAAAAGTAGGTTATGGTGTAAATTTCAAAATAATATGACTTTAAAATTAAGTTTTTATAATCCAATAACAATATGTCAATTTCGGAAATATTACCAGGATTAATTATTATAACATAAGCGTTCTTTAACAAAAGATACCTTTTGTACATCCTCACATTCACTAAGATCCATACATTGACTTTACTAACAATTTCTTAAAGCTCACTAATATAGGTACCTCAAATTCACTAAGTCATTCCACAAATTCACTAAGATGGTAATAACGCTCCCTTTAGATCATACATAGATTCACTTCAAAATCATACCTCATATTCACAAGGTTGTTCCTAATAGTAATTCATAATTTGAATAACAAAATATGAGAAAAATAAATAAAAATATTTATACACATTTATTCTCTCATGAATCATACAGAACAAATATTGATATCTAACTTATAAGATTGTTCCCAATTCAATGAAATAGCCCTCTTACACCTGTGTTAAAAACAGCAGTGAAACCACAAGACTTTGCATTTCTCGCTACCATAGGCTAACTGCTGGATGATGGCTTCACATTCCGTTCTCAGCGAAATCTAAGAATAATGGTTTCGTATCTGTTGTCAAGAAATAAAATGATCACTTCACATTTCTAATTTCCATTCCTCAGAACTTTCTTGACACCCTTTGGAACAATAGTTCTTCCTTCTCATTCAATCCATGTTTCAAATGCAGCTTAAGTGGTTTAGGGTTTAAAAAGAAGAACAAATGAGGTGTAGAGAGGAGGAGGATGAAGAGGGCTTAGGGCTATAATAGATTTTACATTCTTTTAATTTTATTTTTTTACATTCTTTTTGTTTTGTTATTTGTCTTTTGTTTTTTGTTTTTTGTTTTTATTAGTAGCTTAATTGGCATGTAAGGTGGATGTATAAAAGGGTATTTTTGTCAAAGAAAAAACAGTTAGCACATAGGTATGATCTTAGTGAAGTTGAGATACGACCTTAGTGAATTTGAGAGTGCCGACTTTTAATAGTGAGCAGGCTGCGATAATGGTAGTGTGTGCGATCTTAGTAGAGATTTTTAAATGCAGTGAACCTTTAGTACGATCTTGGTTAGGTTGAGGGTACGGGTGGATGTGCGAGGGTATCTTGTCAGAAAAAACGACCAGCACTGTGTACTTTATCTATAATATTTTGGAACTGACTGCTATTGTGGGTTATGAAAACTTAATTCTTAAAGTCATGGCCATTTAGTGACAACCCATAAACACTGCTTTTCCCATTTCTGGCTTTCAATATTTTGAGGGGGTCGAGCTATGAGGTAACAACTGGGTAGACGCATCCCATCAGGGTTGTGAAGCCCCAAACTTGGGGGTCCGGGTTGACCACGAGTCAACCTCACGAAACTGTGTGTCTCATATCCACATGAGACCATTACACATGAGTAAAATAGCCACGTCTGGCCCATACATCCTTACTCACAAAAAAAATGGTCAACTATATTACAATAGTTTCAATAGTTAATTTAACTCTTATTCAAAACATATATCAAATTTAAGAATTCTAATACATGTTTCACAAAATATATATCAAAGCCACATGTCGGCTTTCTTCTCAAAAGCGACCTCTAGTGAGCGTCGTCTCCCTAAATACTCACACTGTATGCGGGGGATCCCACGACGAGGTGAGCAATGCCCGGTAGTGATAATCTCCTACGAGGGTTGCTCCTTTAAGTGCTCATGCAATGGATAACGCTAGCACATTCAAGTGAATTCATGAGTTCCTGTAGAATGTGCCCCGATTCATGCCTCGAGTCCTCACACAGTGACTCCCTCACACATGCTTATGCTCTTTGTGTGTTCCAAACAAAAATATTTGTTTTATTTGTGGGCAACCCTCCTATATAAATACATTAGACAATCATCTGAGGTGAATTTGTTGGGTAACTCTCTAAAACAATTCATGGGCCTCTCCGACGTGAATTGTTGGACGATTTCCCTACGACACAATTCTTGTGACTCAGATAAATTTCTATTTGAATAAGTATACAAAAAAAAAACATTGTTTGGACAACCCTCGATTTTATTTGTCATGCACTACGGCATGCATATGATTACACCTGACATGTTATTCAAACATAGAAATAACATATCAACACACAATTTGCATGTTATTCAAACACAGTAATAACATGCAACAATAGCATACAAGGACCATTTCCGATCCGTAAATCGTGCAGGATGATCAGTCGGTCCCAAAATTTCCAACATTTAGTCACTTAAGGTTTAGGGCGATCAGCGGCCTCGCGACCTCACCATCCATTCCATTTGAATGGCTCTTAAGCCAAAAAATAGCAAAGTACGAGGGGAAAATTTTGCGAAGTTTGTCGAAACTCCCGATACAGGTACCCGTGTGTAGCTCTGCTGCCGGTGAGGGACCCGGCTTTGCTTCTTACCTTGTTGGAGTTTGTCGGACCGATCACCGGGAAATCTAAAGATAAGGTAGAGATTCTCTACCACAAATCCTACTCTTTTATACTCTCCTTTTCCTTTTCTCTCCCTCTCTTCCCCGCTCCAATTGGTTGGATCCGAGTTGGTCGAGTGGGAGGAGTACTCCTATCTTGCCACGTAATCGACTACTTGTCGCTCAGTTGGATTACCTTATCCCTTATCCATCTACCATGGATTTTCCTCTAATGGAATGATGCCATGTGTCTCATGTGAGCCTCACTTGGCTCATTGTTTGACCCATTCTGCCCAGGACACATGGCACCTCTTGAGCCACTCATAAAGTGTCAAGTGCCTCGCACTCCTCTCCGTGCCTCAAAAAACGTGAAATTTCGTCTCGGTGACGAGAGTCGAGCATGGTTGCGCTGAATTTCGTGAGACAATTCCAACGGTGAAATGCATTTCATCATCCCAAGATCTAGAAAAATTCGGATTTTGGCCAGTATCATTTACCCTTTTTCGAAAAATTAGAATTTTCTCGGTTTACAGGTTAAAGCTAGGGTCATTTTTATTTCCTACTTTTCCCATTTTTATTTCCAAAATAACGATTCCTATATATATATATATATATATATATATATATATTACTAGGAATATGGGTCGAGCCCGATGAGTTGGCCCAAATTAGCCCGATATTTTAGAGGGTTAGGCCGTGAAATTAGCAACCCGAATAGAATCTGGGCTTATTGGCCCGACCTGAATTGGCCCACATGTGACGCCCCAAATCCCGTGGGTCCCGTTGACAACCCGTCAACCCGCGGAATACCTGTGTCTCATATTATGAGACCCATACATGAGTAAAAATGGTCATGGGCCATGTCAATACTCTACCAAAAGAATCTAACCAACTGACCACCAATAGTTCGAGTTGATTACATAAACTCTTAATATAACATATATTAAAATTTAGAATTCTAATACATGTTTTAAAATAAATACCAAAGCCACATGTTGGCGCCTTTACCAGTGGCCTGTGGCGTCGTCTTCCCCAGTACTCCACGTACACACGGAAATAATGTTCCTGACGGGAGGTGACGATGCCCAGATGGTTGAATTATCTGCGGGTTGCTCCGCTTTAAGTGCACATGCAATGATTCAAGCATAAACACATTCAAGCAAATACATTATCTACTTGAATGTGCGTGATATGGATGAAAATGGGACTGCCGCACCCACTTCTCGAGCCCTGTGACTCCCACGCATGCTCGCCCAGTGTGAGAAAAATGCATTTTCAAAACAAAAAGGTTTTTGTTCTAGAAAACATACCCTAAAGTTTAAATTAAAATCTATTGGACAACCCTCCGAGGCAAATTACTGGGTAATCCTCTGAAACTTGATCCTTATGTCCTTTGAGATAGGCTTGTTGGACAGCTCTTCAAGAAACTAATTCTTGAGAAAATCTTCCTTGAAATTCCACTTTCACGGCATTCACTTTCTATTTTTTTCATGTCAAGCACTCACACTATCGTTCTAGGGTGCCCGATTGCATATGGAATGCATTATGCCATTTCAAACAATTCATGCTAATATATCTATCTAATCATGCATATATTAACAAATTCACATACTAATCCCGTATTTATTTATTCATATCTTAACATCCAAAATTATTCTTTGAAATTCAATACGACAATCGACTTAATTCAAATGGCTCTCACACAATTATATTTTTATATAATTCAAACACTCATGTTAACACACTAGATTTGCTGTAAAAACTAACAATTTTAACCACTGAGAAATTCAGAGTCATTTCCTTTCTAAAAAGCAATTTGCATGAAAAATAACACATGAACATTTGTGGTCGATCGGCCTGGCAAGGGCGCCAATAATTCTGGCTGGCGATCAATGAAATTTGTTAAGCCATTCCAGCCTCTCACTAACATCCCGGTTCCATACGTGGGCAGAAATCATAACCATTTCGACCCAACAACTTGAACCATAATTTATTGCATAAATTACAACATATGGACCAATAACCGGTCCGGGCGCCCCAACGATCTGAATTTCTAGCGCCGGTCCGAGGTGGGCCGACGAATGGCACTCTCACGGCCTCACATGTTTTAAAGCATTAACAAAACTCTTAAGCGAGTTAAAGCAAGTAGGAGAAAACCCCACACTTTCTGGGGTTGTCGAAACTCCTGGCCAGGATAACCGCATAGCCGCTTGGCGATGAGAACAACTTTTCTTCTTGGCTGAGCACGAGACCGCAGTGAGGAAATCTAGAGAAGTTGGACTTTCTCTCTAAGCGGGTGCTCTCCACTTTAACGTTCTAACCACAATTTAGAGAAAGAAAGCTCTTTTTCTTTTCATTTATTCCTCTTTTACATTACCACTTGCCACTTGTCCATTCTCATTGGCTGTTGGTTTGCAATAAGGTGTATCTATCTACTTTGAGGATTTTCACTAATTAGAAAGATACTATGTCCCCATAAGGGCCATAGCTATCTTTGTTTGATTAATCGCACATGACACATGGTACCTCTGAGCAGCATCAAAATACGCCAAGTGTCCTTTACCCCGTTGCCTCGAAAAATGGTACTGATTGTCTCGAAATTTGATAAAGATTCGGCAGTGGTAGCTGGGCCAGAAGGCGATTCAACGGTGAGATTCGTTTCATCA
This sequence comes from Tetrastigma voinierianum, assembly GCA_016808115.1. NCBI lineage: Eukaryota > Viridiplantae > Streptophyta > Magnoliopsida > Vitales > Vitaceae > Tetrastigma > Tetrastigma voinierianum. The sequence continues at coordinate 38,441 of JAEQBH010009821.1, forward strand.
TCCAGATCACAGAAAAATTTAGATTTTTCGCAGAAATTACCATTTTGCCATTTTTGAGAAAATTAGATTTTTCGGGGTTTTTACCCACCGACCCGCTGGGTTAGGACGGGGTCGGCTCGATTCACCCAAATTTGATTATTTTTTCATTATTAGTAAATTTTAAAAAAATGACATATATATATATGTATATATATATATATATATATATATATCATATATATATATATGACTTATTTGAGATTTTTTCTAAAAGCCACCTATGGTCCCTTTACCTCGTCCCAAATCGATAAATCCAGCTTAACTTCCTCTTTTATCCTCCACATCTTTGTCGTCGTCGTTAGAAAAATGCTCCACTTCTTTTACATCTATGACGATTTTTATCTTATGTATCTTGGATTCTTTCCTATTGGTGCCTACTCGTGCCTGTCTGTGTTTAACCTCTATATTTATGGCGGTATATCTCGGTTCCCTTGAGAAAAGAAAAGAAGACCATACTCAAAACCAAACTCAGGATGGGAGACCAAAATCGATTGAGGAGATGCATTATTTTTTCTTAACAACCAAAACATGGTTTTAGGTTCCTTTATGAAAGGGAACCGAATAGTTTGGCCGAATGTGGTATTGATTGTGTTGATTGATTATGCAATTAGTGGGAATGTGGGTAACTTGAAATAAAAATCGACCTTGTTTCTCACATTTGGTTTTTCTCCATTATTTATTAACATATTAATATATTTCCATATTTAGTAGTTGCTAAGTTGTTACATGTCTCAATATGTGGTGTAATCAACGTTAATTACCTTCTCCATTTCCTCAAAAAACAAATGTATTTTGTGTCTTTTATTATTTATATAGTTTCTTGTTGTCTATTAATTATATTGTCTTAGCTCCCTTATTTTATGAATTAATTATTAATTGTATATCACCAATTATTATTAACTATTTGTGTATTTTTATTTAAAGAATGAAAAATTAGGAAAATATATATTTGAAGGAGCATTTTTTAATAATTATGACCGCTTTTTTCTATTTTGGCCATAGCCGCATAGAATTTGGGCTATCTTGGCAGAATAAAGCGAGTCTGTTTGACCTTTGTTTTGGCCATGGCTCGAAGGCTGAGTTAAAGCTTTTGCTGTTTCCAAACTATATACATATATATATATTCAAAAATAAATATTTCTATTTTATTATACTTAATTTTTATTTTTTGAAATCTAAAGGTTGGGTTCAAAATTTTTTAGATTTTTAGATTTTAGGAGTTCCAAAACTAAATCCATATTTTAAAATCAAAATTTAAATTATAAGTTTTTAGAAAATTAATTTTTATCTAAAATTTATTTTTATTGAATCTAAGTACTAATTTTTATTTAAAAAATCTAGAATTTTATTGAAAAATGATTTATTATTTAACTTCAACTAATAATTTTTTTTTAAGAAAAATAATTTCATAGTGATGCAAACTAACCAAGCCCACATCAATAGAAATATAGAGGGAATCAAAATGATTAAAAACCCATAAATAATGAAACAATATTCAAGTTAATAGTATAATATATCGACTCAAAGCACATTACATTTGATGATTAATTTCACACATTTTGATATTACTATTGTGACTAGAATACCTTGATTTCAATTCTGCAATATATTGACGACAAGTGATTTGATTTCTTGCTCACGTGGAAGGATGCTCTTTGCTCAGTCTAAAATCGCTGACACAATAAGTGTACTCGCACCACAACGGTAATAGCGTCGTAGTATAACGTACAACCACACCAGCGCACTCGCGGCGACAACCACGAAGCATATGAAAGGCTGGCGACAATCACACACACTTTATGAAGGTGACTAAATCACCGAAAAAACTTATAATAAGCTAAATACGTGTGGAAAAACTACTTTGTTAGAGGTAAGATGGAAAAAGAGTGTAGATGGTGTTTGAGGCAAGAATGACACAAAATTTTTTAAAAATAAATTAAAAAACTAAAAACATTTCAATTGAAGTTAGATTATTTAAGATTAAAAAATTAGAATAATCTGCGTTATCGATTTATTATTTTAATAAATTTTATGATTTTAAATAAGTTTTGAATCTTTTAGCATCAATATATGGCATGCTACATTGTATTAAAGATATGATATGCATGATGATTCTAGAAGAATGATTTTGTGAAAAGTTTGGGGTAGTATTAAAAATTTATGATATAAATAAATATTTATGATTTCATCGGTTGACCATCGGTGTACGAAAAATTAGTATTTAGAATCGGTAATTTTTTTGTTCAATGATCAATCAGATTTTTAAAACATTGGATTTTTCTCCAAGCCCTAGTAACTTCACCGGGTTCATATGAGAGTAATTTTATGAAATGAATCTTTATTACTTATATAATTTAAGACGCATTCTTTGTAAATCGGAGAAAAATTCATTTTTTTTTGAAAAAAGGAGACTTAAAAACAGTATTTTAAATCTAATAATCTGAGGCTAAAACACGGAATTTTTAGATCTTGGATGAAGCGGACTTATTTGTTGGGGTCAATATCTACGCTAAATCCTAGCTACCGATCGAATTTGTGTCGAATTTCGAGGCATACGGGATTGCTTTTTTGGCGTAGGGTGTCGGATGGCATATGGTGTAATTAAAGGGATGCCATATGGCACCCCAGTGACACTTGGCAAAGCCATGTGAATTGCAATTGAAGGGATAATATAATATGAGCCACATGGGAGGTGTGATGTCATAAAAAGGGGAATAAGGAATGAAGAAAAGAAGGAAAATTGATGGCACACATGAGGCTTGAGGAAATGGGGAGGAAGTACTCGCTGACCCATCCCATACGGTCAATAATGATTCAAAATGGGAGAAAAAATGTTAAAGGAGAAGAGAAAATGAAAGGGAAATGAGATGAGAAAAGAGAAATAGAAAAGGAAAGCAAAAAGGAAAGAAAAGAAAGAAAAAAAACAAAGAAAGAAAAGAGTTCTTAGAAAAGGAAAGGAGAAAATGAAAAAAACATTATAAAAAGGAAGATAAAGAAGGAGGAGCAAAGGGGCGTGGAGAAAGAAGAAGAAAAAAGGAAAAAAAAAGACAAAAACAAAAACAAAGTTGTCCAATTTTTTTTACGGTGTTTCGACTGTCAGAGTTCGGTAGCTCAAGAATTAAAGTTGGTCTACTCAACTAGAGTTAAGAGTAGGTACCAAGAACGAAAGGATTTGGTGCTTCACGCTCCAAGAGGTAGGGGTTTCTCCTACTCGGGTTCCTTTTCATTTAAGGGTCGTAAATGGTTGCGTGGGTTAGAACCAACCACTGAACTGAATTTACCGACCACTTCAAGAATGTTTACCCCGGTTGATGCAGGACGGGTTTGAAGGTCGGTATCGGGCGGTTTTAGTCTTGGGGCTGAAAAATGCATGTTGGACTTTGTTATGGCCGGTTTTCGGACTGTGCATGACGGGTTTTGAGATGGTTTTGATGTCGGGGCTGCTGTCTGGAACTAGTAAAATTGATAAAATTGGTGAAAACATATATTTCGGTGTTGGGGGTTGCCCATAGCCATGGGTGATCAATCCAGAACCGAAGCCGGACTGTTATGGATTTTACAGTGAAGCGACAGGACGCACCAGGCCAGGTTGTGGCTAAATTTTTGCCGTTAAAATAGAACTAAGGTATGGACTAAGTATGAATTTTTTTGTATTATGGATAAATGGTTATTTTATGTGTTTTTGTGTGTCTTTGGCAGTGCAATAACATCAGTGAATATGATGGAGATATGTTAATATATGTGTGTATTTAAATGGATGTGAATTATATATGTTGACATGGTACTTGGCATGAAATGGGTGAGTAGAATGTTCCATGTAATTGTGCATCGCCCGCATGGCTGAGAACACAATAGTGGCATTGGCATTTACGCCCATGCAAATGGACATCGCATTATGTTGGGTGTGTGTGCATGGGTGTGGTCACCCATCATCATTGTTGATGAATGGGTAGTGAGCTCGTACTTTGGACGACATCTAATAGATCTCACGCTTTCAAAACATAAAAGATAAATATAAATAATGTGTGTTGGAGCGGAAGCAGAAGGGGGGGCTTGTTAACCCCCTCAGGTGAAAAGCTTAGAACATGAGTGTAAGAGACTGGCGGTGTGATCCGAAAAGTTCTGTTGCCCAAAAAAGACACACGGTCATGATTATCACATAGACTTCGGGTTGTGTGATAGGAGTCGGGATTGACTCGGGATTGGTTGCCATTGCTTGCATTGGGTGTGGAGCCGGTGAGGAGCTCTATCCATCAGGTCATTAGTAATACGGTGGCGTTTTTCACACTTGGCATATGCATGTGTGAGAAATTCGGTGGTGACTTCGGAATATGGGCATGATGACATTTCATGCATGACACTTGACATTCATGTAGACAGGCTGACTTGGATGTGTGTTTTTGCAAATGCTTTACCATTGCATATGCACACTTAGATGGAGTAGCCCTTGGCAAGAAGTCATTCTCTATTGGGTTTGCTCACCCGATCGTGGAGGACCCTAGTTCAGTGAATAACGACTCGCATATGGGACCGCTATCTTGGATGAGGCGATGAGGAGCTTTATTTTTGTTTTTGTTTGTCATGTATTATATTCGAAGCGAACATGTATACCTTTTGTTGTATAAAAATGCATTAAATGGATGTTGATTAAATAATCTATCATATAATTTGTATATTTGGGAATTAAATATGCAGGAATGGTCTCCAATATATTAGGCAATGAGTGAAATATCGGGACACCGATATCCACGGAGTTCCATGAGGTTGACGGGTTGTCAATGGGACCCCCAGGATAGGGGTGTCACAACTTGGTATCAGAGCATAGGTACACGAGTACCTAGGGCTTGAGGGACATGGGTTTTGGCCATGGTCATTAAGGTGTGTCTGTTATGAGCATCATAGCTCGATGTCAAGGTTTAGGTATGTGATTACCTAGGTAGTCATGGGAAAGGATTAGAACACTGCATGCATTGTGTTTTTATGTGTGCTTTGGTTTATAACATGTTGTGTGCATTTATGCATGATTGATATATATGGAAAACAAAGAACACTAGAGTTAGAGAGCATGATCATAGGTGTTCGGGGAACTCTTATTTATTAGTGTTGGCATGCATGCATCCTTAATGACTTGTGGCTAAGAAATCTTAGATTTGGTGCCAGCCAGTGTAGATGGCTAGTCGCGACGAGGACGTGGGGAGCCTGGAGTCACGGGGCTATAACCCACCCTTGCTTGTTTTGACCTGAGCTTTATGGAGACTATGGGCGCTCACAGGTTGCCACTATTGTGTCTGTTTGGGGTAGTAGGGGTCGAGGAGGAATGAGTAACCTCCAGAGGTTTAGGACACATCATTCCCCGACATTCAGGGGAGGAGGGGAACCATTATTAGCTAAACATTTGTTCCGTCAGATTGAGAGGGTATTGGAGGTCATGGAGTGCCTCGTACTACGGATTAGGTTAGCAGCTTTTCAGCTAGCGGGTGAATCCCTGATATGGTGGGATTAGGTGAAGACCTCCAGATATGTGGAGGCAATGACTTGGGTAGATTTTAGAGAGCTCTTTATGAGCAAGTTCTTTCCAGCGTCTGCCAGGCATGTCAAGGCCCGAGAGTTCCTAGACTTGCGGCAGGGAGAAATGACAATATTGGAGTACGTGGCTAGGTTTACCGAGCTAGCCCATTTGGAGGCTTGACTATGTGTACAGATCTGCTTGAGTAAGGAGATTTGAGATGTGCAGGAGGCTTTGTCCATCGAGGAGGAAGATTATGGGACTTCTCTTACAAGATAAGGATGATATGGTTAGGACGGCCATGGCCATAGGGTGAGATAGCTGATGCCAAGAGTATCCGAGATGTGGGTACTGGTAGGAGGAAGGAGGGTCAGCTTTCTTCGAGTTCGGGGAAAGTGACGAGAGGGACCCACGTTTCTTGAGGATCACGGGACGAGAGTAGAGGCTAGCCGGAGCTAAGGTGGTCGGTTGTCGGGGCCCCGAGGCCGGGAGTAGGAGCCACGAGCGGGCGGGCGGATGCTTTTGTTTCTTTGCCGACGGCTTGGACGTATAGGGGAGGAGGGATTGCCCACAGGAGGCAGGATCCAGAGGATTTTTGGGATGCCCTGGAGTCTTAGTCATCAATGGGGCAGAGCACGGGACACGAGTTTGTTCCTTGCTTGTAGATTAGGGGAACAAGTATCATGCTCCGGGTGCTGCACAAGCACCTTCGATTACGAGGGCGAGGCTAAGGGGCGAGTTATGGGTCTAGGGTCGAGGGACGGGGCGTACGTACGGGATTTGGGACTCGGGGGGTGTCTGCGCCATTACCCTGGGCGAGATAGCAAACCCGATCCCGGTGATACGAGTACTTTCTTACTCTTTCATTTATGGGCGAGAGTTTTATTTTATTCTGGTGCATCTCATTCATTCATTGCTACATTGTGTGTGAAAGAACTGGGCTTAGAGGTTGAGACCTTGGAAAAGCCATTGCATGTGAGTTCTCCCACAGGATAGGGTGAGGATGAGCCCGAGATATGTTGGGATTGTGGTACCAGAGATCTCGGGATTCTACTCGGTGGACCTTCGAGTTATGGACTGTTGGGTTTGATGTCATTATTGGCATGGATTGGTTGGCACATCAGTCTTCATTGGCGTGATAGTAAGGAGGTTCCTTGCCTGTTACGGGGATGGTTGTTGTGTTATGTTCCAGGGGGATAAGCATGATGCTTTACCTAAAACAGTGTACAACTCAAGGTGGCACGGACAGTTGATGGGTTGGCTAGCAAGCCTTACCCTAAAGGACGAGATGAGATAGGATTTGAGTCTACCTCTAGTGGTTTGTGAGTACGAGGATGTTTTTCCGGATGGTATCGGGATTACCTCCAAACGAGGGATGTGGGCTTTTGTTATTGAGTTACACCTTGTGCGTCGCCCATTTCTATGACCCCACATAGGATGGCGCCGGTTGAGTGCAGGAACTCAAGGTCGAATCACGAGGATTTATTGGACGAGGGGTTTCATTAGGCCAGTACTTCACCTTGGGCGCTCCGGTTATTTCTTGAAAAGATAGACCCTTCACGTGTATCGGCCTAAACAGGTTGAACGGGTTACGATTAAGAATGTCATTATCCATTACGAGGATTGGGCGGGTTTATTTGTCGAGAGGGGCGCAGGTCTATTCTAAGATAGATCTCCATATGGGTTATCATCAGTTGAGAGTTAGGGAGGCAGATATCCCTAAGACAACGTTTATGACGCGGTATGGGCATTTTGAGTTTACAGTAATGCCTTTCGGATTGATGAATGTGCCAACGGCATTCATGGATCTCATGCATAAGGTATTCTAACCCTATTTGGATTAGTTTGTTGTGGTCTTTGTTGACAACATCTTGATATACTCCCAGTCTGAGGAGGAGCATCAGGATCATTTGAGGATTGTTCTCCAGGAACTCAGGGATCATCAGTTGTATGCCAAGTACAGTAAGTGTGAGTTTTGGCTTACTGAGGTGAAATTCTTAGGACACGTGAGGTGTCGGAGTTTAGTGTCGGTAGACCACGAGAAGGTAGAGGCTGTTATGAGTTGGGAGGCGAGAGTCGGTCTTCGAGATCTGTGGATTTCTTAGGATTGTCAGGGTATTACAGGAGGTTCAGTGAGGACTTCTCTCGATTAGCTGCGCTTATGACTAGATTGACTCGGAAGGAGGTCAAGTATGAGTGGAATGACTCGTGTGAGAGGGCATTCCAAGAGTTAAAAATGAGGCTTACATCAGCTCCTATTTTGATAGTCGAGGGACGAGGGGTACCTGATATGTTGGCGATGCCTCGAAGGACGGGTTGGGATGTGTTCGATGTAGTCAGGAGAGTGGTGGCACCCATGGTTCCACGTAGAGGCCACGAGCGAGAGTACCCTACGCATGACATGGATTTGGCGGCTATAGTCACCGCTTTAGAAGATATGGCGCTATTATTATGGTGAGCGATTCGGGGTATTTTTCGGGACCGAAAGTGCAGTATATCTTTACTTAAGCGGGACCTTAATATGAGCGGCACGGATGGATGGAATATACGGAGGGATTATGACTTCACTTTGTAGAGAACCATCTTGGTAAGGAAAATATGGTGGTTGATGCACTCAGTCGAAAGTCACGGAGATCTTGGCTAGTGTGGCTTCCCAGGGGTGGATTTGATGCTCGAGGGCGTGGGGTAGTTTGGCTGCAGGTGCGAGTGAGCAGACTCGGGGATGTTTTGGGGAGTTTAGTGGTTATGCCTTCCACACAGTGAGTAGAGTGATTGAGTCCCGAGGGCGGGGCCGAGATGGTGTCTATCGGGGGACCGAGTACGATGCGAGTGCGAGTGTATGGTGACCAGAACCGTAGGTGGCAAGGCAGGCTCCTCAGTAGTATATGTGGATTATCGAGAGGTACATGCGAGAAGGGGTGTGGTGGCGGTTCTATAGTTTTGTCCATTACGCTCCACACAGTGGTTCATCCCACGTCATGAATATGTCTAGTCTATGATGTTGCATGATTTCGGTGAGGTGTAGTGGGTCTTTCTACGTGTCGATCACGATGTCTGTTACCAGTTCAAGATCGAATGGAAGCAGTTTCTTGTGATCTTGTCTTTGCATACACTCTAAATACTTTCCTGAAATCACAGGATAAGAACGAAACCAAATCACAACATAGATGCAATAAAGAAGAACACGTAAACTAGGAATAAAAGTAAAAGGTAATGATCAAGAATTGAGAATAACTAAAGATTGTAAAATTGATCCAAAGTACTATCTATGGCATGAAGTTGCTCGATATCAGCACTAAATATACAGGCAAGGAACCAAAAATTGACGGGCCGATGGTGAGGAGGTGTGTAAAATTAATTAGAGGAAGCTGGAAACCCTCGTGTGCGCAAGTGCGCGTCGAGTTGATGTAGTGTAGTGGTTGATCGAGTGTCGTTCCCCCAAAGAAGCATGTTGACTGCGATTTGTGACTTCGATAATATTTGGATCTAATCTAGAGAATTGCGACTAAATTACTTGAATTAATAAAACCTAAAATTGAATGTATTGAATTATATCGATGATGAGAAACCTAGGGTTTTACCGTCTTCTACACTCTTGATGGATGTCCCGATTCAATTAAGGACTTATTGAAATATTTATACGAGTTATGTTTGTGGGGTTGATCTTTCCTACAAGATATTCTCTCTCGAGATATATTTGCCCTATCTACTTGATGGGATGTATTGCATCTCTGCCTCAACCCCTCGACTTCGAAACGCCTAAATGTGCAAATCCTAGTGCCACACTTACAGTCTAGAATATCTCTATTCTTCAACTACCTAAGTGTTGCTTTAACCATGTCATAAGTTATCTTCTCTCGATCTCAAACTTCGACTTTGGCAATACCCACGATTGGCCGGACCAACATGTAATTAAACCCATAATTAAAGCAAACATATGAACTCATATTAACATTCAAATAAGCCAAAGCGAAATCAATCCATCAAGCGTAGTTGGGATTGGCAAAACCCTAGAGAAAAGAATTAGTTCACCATATTATTCACTACATATTGAAGAATTCGAATCATGAAGTGGGTTGAAGGAAAGACTACAGAAAAATCCATCTTCGCAATCTATCCCAATTCCGTCTATCTTGATATCTCACTCTTGTATCTCCTCCTTCTTCCCGAAAATCAATCTCATACATGAAGTACTCCTTTTATACACAGCGAGGCCAGCGGGCCATCAATGGCCCGAGCTAGGAGTTTTTCGAGTTCCCGTAATGGAAGAGAACCTGCCGGCTTCACCACGCGAAGGTGGCTGCCTTGGCGAACTTCGAGGCCTTTGATTTCAAGCTTTCTGGTTCGCTGTGGCGAAGGGGGTCTTTGCAGCGGCAAAGTGCTTTGCCGCGATGAAGGGGGTCTTCGTAGGGGCGAAGTGCTTCGCCGCGACGAAGGGGGTCTTCGCAGCGGCGAACCCATAACCCTTTGTGATGCTGCCTTTTCGTTATTTCTTCTTATACTCTATTTTTCTTTCTTTTATCTGCCCTTTTGATTCCAACATCGCCATATTCTATAGAATAATATAATATGAGGGATTAGCGTAATATTAATGAAAAAGACTGTGAATCTTGCATTTTAGCTATAAAGAACACCGAAAAAATTTAAGCGAAATGCGCATGATTCATCGATCGGCGATAATCGCAACAAAAAGACAGCATGTAGAGGCGGGGAAATGGGAAGAAGCCAGGCGAGGACAAAGATTAGTCATGTTGCTGACATAATGAAAGAACAAAAGGAAAGAATCTATACGAGAGTTTACTCTATCAACGACACTTAACTCTTGCAACATGGAGGAGCTAGTTAAAGTATAAAACCTTTGGAAGAAGAAGCTCGATCGACAAAGAAAATTTATGAGCAAATGGCCTTTACTTGTTGAGCCTGGCTAGTCGCAACAAAGGAAGACGACGTTGCAACATACTTCAAGCGGGGACATAAGTAAATGTCGCGACATGTGGATCTTAATGTCTTGACATAGAGAAATAAAAAATTTGAATAGAGAAATGAGGTCACGACACAGCTTCTAGGTCGCAACAAAGGTTTCAACACAAATGCAAAGAAGTTCAATCGCGACATAACTCTGGCGGAGTCGCGGCAGGTTCTAACAAAAATGCAAAGTAATGTCGCGACATAACAAGCTGAATTACGAACACCAGTAAGGCGAACACGGAAAGAGTAATTGTCGCAACAACAACAACAAATATTGACAATACTAAGAAGTCATGTCACAACATCAGAACAAAGATGCAACAAGAAGTCAAGCTCAGTAGCAATAAGCCTCTATCGCGACAGAGACTGCGGGTCACGAGCAAATCTGGATAATACGAGCCGGTGTTGCGACATAACTTTGAGAGCAGTCTTGTGTAACATGGAAACTTGGATCGCGGCACCAACTGCGAGATGTTGCACTAAAGCGTGGAGGCTAGCGACATGGTTATCGTGTTGCGACATAGCATTTAGGAATACACAAAATATTGGCGTGACAAGGAAACTCTATCGCGACAAAGGGTTTTCATGTAGAAAAAGAAGAAGGCGTCATATGACAATACTACGTTATGCGCCCAGCTAAAGCAAGAAGGAGCACAATACCTTCAAGTCGCGGCAGGGCATTTGCTACGTAAGGACTGCAACAAAGCACAAAACTCTATCGCGACACAACTTCTGGGTGCGTGACGGAAGAGGGAAAATCTGAGCCCCGAATTTTGGGGATTCACACATAGCCTCGATTTGGGACCGAAACTTTGCGGCTCTATAAATGAGGCGCAAGCTAGCGAGAAAGCAAGAGCGTCCGATTAGCATTGAGCAGACAGTACACGGGGAGCCTAAGGACTCTTTTGTATTATGTTTTGTTTTCTTTTTCTTTTTATTTTCTTTCTTGTGGAGTGAGAGTTAGCGTGGGATTTTTGATTCGTTTACTGGATCTGAAAGAATAATTTGTTCAGAAGTTTTGAAGTTGAAATTAAATGTTGAAATTCATTTATGATTACTGTTTGAATTCAATGAACTCCAAATAAAAGTTGGAAATCATTTCTTCAGTTGATTGCATGTACAGTGGAATTTTCCTTATCACTATTTCAGTGTACACTGTAATCCAATTTTTGAGAACACAACTTCCTTTAGGAAAGATATGATGTTGATTATAGTATTTTTACGCTGATGAGAAGAAAAATTTCTGAGTTGGATGTTGAATTTAATTGAATGGTGTTGTTCTTAGAAATCAATTGTTCCCAATTTTAGTAGCTGATACCATGAAGGACTATTGTCGCTCACGATTTCTAGGAGGCCCTCGGGTGACACAGGGATGGAGATTCTGAGTATAGATCGGGTTACTTAGGGGTATGCTAGACTAATATTGATGAGAACCTAATGAGCTGAAGGTTGCTGATAAATCCTCAATTTGCTCATGGTTTGAGAAGGGGTTCGATGATATATCAATTTTGTCAATTAAAGATCTCTTTGATGCGGAGGAATGATCTTAATCAGTGTTAGCTAAGGAATCTAATCAAGGGAAAGGGAAAACTAACTTTGATTTTAAGGATGAGACATCATTCATTTTTGTGAAAATCTAACAGAATTGCCTTTGTCTTTAAGGAAGCAAGAATTCTGCAGTCATAAGAAATGGGTATGAAGTATTGGAAAAGAAAAATACCTAGATCTTATAGAGGAATTCTAATTACAAATAATTGATTAAAATCATGTCTCAGGAATGAACATGAATCTCTAATCAATGAAACGTATGGTTAGATGAGGAATCTAAACTATACTACCTTGCTTCTTGACAAATTCAGATTCCAACTCAAGAGAAAATTGAATTAGATTATGATGCAGGAATTGATAATTTCACAACAGTGAAATCTCAGTGTTTACTTCCAGCAATAATCTGGTTCAGTCCAGTTTATATTTAGAATTTAATTTTTTCCTTAATTTTAAATGTAGGATTCCAGTTATTAAAATTCTTTATAGGTTACTAAATCTACTCTGAAATGAAAGTTCAAATAGTATAGAACTTGAGTAGTTGAAGTTTAAATTATTTTCAATCTCTATGGGAACAATATCTAGACTTATAGATCCACTTTATTACTTGTACGACACATTGCACTTGCGATTTTAGGAACCAAACTAGATTTTAGTGGTTCTGATGACAAAACAATTCTTCTTATAAGTATATAAGTTATATTTGGTTAACAAGTTTTTGGCGCAGTTACCGAGAACTTTAGTTAGTCTTTGGCAACTGTGTTGGAAATTTGGTCAACAAGTTTTTGGCGCCGTTGTCGGGGATTAGATAATATTCCTTTGGTGAAAGTGTCAAAAATTTTGCATATACAATTAGGTCTTAACAAGTTTTTGGCGCCGTTGCCGGGGATTAGATAATATTCCTTTGGTGAAAGTGTCATAAATTTTGCATAACCACAATTAGGTCTTAACAAGTTTTTATTTGGGTGTTGGGGATAGATAGAATTTAAAAATCAATATTCGACAAAGAGAGAAATGCTAATTTGGAAATTTTTCTTTGTTTTACATAAATTTCATAAAATCATCAAAAACAGTTTTAACAGCAATGGCTGAATAAGCTATTGATTTGTTTGGAAGCCTAATGAATATATAATTTTAGTTACCACTTACTCTATTTGATTTCAGTGTGTTTCCATTTTCAGGAAGGTATTAAATTCACAGAAAATCATAAGCAAAATTGCTGCCTCTAGATACATAAGTGAAGAACCACAAGAAAAACTAGAAAAGCACGATCTTTGAAGATAGGAATATAGGTAATCAAATGAAAAGATTCAGGACTATTCCCAAAGAAGAAGCGAGAGAGACCACAGAGGCTAACACGATGGAGGATTTTGGGAGGCCCACGTCATCGAGAAGAATATTACTGCTGTGAGATAAACCCCTATTGGCTTAAATAATTTTGAAGTACAAAAGCAAACCGATTACAATGGTGCGACAACACGGTTCAGCCCACCCTTCAAAAAGTCCAAATGAGCATGCACAGGGAGATTTATGAGGATGACAAACACTGTGAAACTGAATGGAGTAAGACGATGTAATCGGCTTCCTTCTTCCCGGATTTCTCATTGAGAGATGTGGCAACCACATGGTTTGACTCGTGATAGTGGGATCAGTGAATACTTAGGAAGAGCTGGTGGAGGCATTCATGGCTTGATTTTCCCTCCATTCCTCCTTGCTAGCTGAGAGAAGGAGAAAATCAACGTCATTTAAGCAAAGGGAAGGATGAGAGTCTCTACTGCTTTGCGTGGAGAGTTAGAGATTGTTAAAGAGGTGCCCTATGCATGGGATAGATCGGCTTCGGATGGACATTTTTCTACCATGCCATGAGTGCCTCCAAGGAGTACCATTGATGCATCTGTTAATGGAGGTTTGCAAGAGAAGAAGTGCAAAGGAGGCAAGGCAAGTTATGAAGACCTTACCAATGCAACTTCATAAGACACAATCTAAATCTTTAGAACCTTGATAGGATGAGGGAAATGAATGCGATTGGATTGGATAGAACTATAGCCATAGAAGCCAAGCTTGATGCAATAATGAACAAGCTGAGTAGCAATAATAAAAGGATGCACACTACACATGAAGTTGGAGTAGTGAGAGAAGGAAGGAACTTGATGGTAAGGGTATGAGGAAGCCACACCAGGTTGAGGAGGCACAATACATGCGCCCAAAATACCCTAGAATTTTTATAATAATTTTGATATATATTCGGGTATGAATTAGGCAAACTTAGGTTTTAGGAAAATTGATAAATTGACAAATTATTGAAATGTAAATTGAAAGTGTGAGCATTTGATTTAATATTATATGCTAAAAATGAGGTGAGTGAACAGGAATAAACCTAAGTGAAAAAAGAACAAATAATGGAAAAAATTGTAAAATGAGGACCTAAGGGTCAATTGTTATAAAGAATAAATGTCTAAGTGAATTTATGATAAATGGATGGCCAAAGTGGAATAATAAGATATTTAAATGAAATAATGGGTTTTGAGCCAAACATGGCTTTAAGAGAATAAATGAATTAAAAGACCAGAAGGAGAAAATGAGAATAAGAATGAGTGTGTAGGCTAAGCTTGTGGCCTTACATAAATGGGTTAAAGGCCAAACAAGGCCTTATGGATTTAGAATATAAGGCCAAAAATGTGGTCTTGGGAGCTCATGTGAGAACAGTATCTGGTGCCCGAGGAAGAAAGAGAGGAGAAAAAGGGAAAAGGCCCAGGGTTTGGCAAGAGATCAAGTTTTGGTTGGCTTTGCTTCCCATGTCTTGCTCCTAAGAGACCAAGCAACATACAAGAAGAGATTTGAAGAGGTTCAAGGGACGGGTGATGATCGCCTAACCTAGGACTGAGATCGAAGAGAAGGAAGCTAGATTTGACAGCTTCGGTTTGTTCTCTGACTCTATTCTTATTTCAAGTAAGTAAAAATGAAATGAGTACATGAATGAGTATATGAAATGAGTACGTGAATGAGTATATGAAATGAGTACATAGATTGAGTATATATTTGAAAAGATAATACGAAAGAGAAAATGGAATTGAAATGTGATATTTGAAAACCGAATGAATGGGAATGATAAATCGAATTGTAAACGAATCGGTCAATTCCTGACATCTTAAATTGAATGATATACCGAATGAACCGCCTGACGGGATGCACCAATCGGCATCCGTCCGAGAAGGCACCCGAAATTGTCCAGTAACATGGCGGGATGCACCAATCGGCATCTGTCATGATGGCGTATGGCATTTAAGTGATACCACATGTCGAGGTGCACCAAACGACATCCGTCATGATGGGAGACCGAATTTTTAAATGTGTAAGCACATTACCGAATGATGATAAGGACGGGATTAAAAGCTCAAACGGAATCCATCATAATGTGAATTGAATAGTCAAGTGAAATAACCAACATTGTAATTGAAAAGGGATTTTATGTATATGCTTAAATCTCATAAATTGAATTGTGAATTGAATTATTGCATTAAAAATGCATGTTGTGATATGATAAATGATTTGTAAAATGAAAGCATGCGAAAATGAATAGCACGAGTATATGTTGATATAATAGGCATGGTTTGATGTTAAATGAATGTCAAGTTAAATTGAATGTTGAAATATAAGCGTATAGAACCACTAAGCATGAAAATGCTTGGCGTGTAACTTTTATATCACGTGGGTTTCGGTAGACGAGGAAGAAGACAAGATCGTGAAGCGCAGAGTCATAAAGCGAGTTGCGGCGTATAAGTACATACCCCACCATGCATATCATTTCCTTTTTGAACATGGAAAATTTTGTGAACAAATAGTTGAACTCCCAAGAAATGTTTTGTTTTGTATATCATTTTGAAAAAGAATTAAACGAGCGTTCTCGGGGTTTTGGTTCGAACTCTCCAATCGGGTCCGGCCGGGCTCAGGGGTCACTACAGTACCTAAATGCAAACAAGAGTTATACTTTTAAGCTCAGCCTTGACACACTTTACACTACGGTCCGACAACGAAACCATGAAATCTTTTCATATGGTGGAAAAGCACAACAGGGAACCAGATATGAAAAGAACCACCACCAAGCTTATACTTAGCCTAGGTTTCAGCAGCAGCAACAACAGCAACAACAGAGGGAAAGAAGAGCAGATTATCAGGATCAGAAAAGGGCTCCATCATTTGAAGATCAGATGCTTAATTTTATGTCAGATAACAGAATTTTTGAATGCATGAGAAGCCGACTTTATAGAAAATTTAAGCAAACACAACAATATTTCAAGCAAACACCAATGCTTCTTTGAAAAGAATCTAGAAATGCGGTCTTGAGCGGCTCAAGCTATACATGCGAGAAAAACTCAAGGACTATGGCGAGTGAATAAGTGGCGTGAGTTGAATGAAAGGAGAGTAGAAAGGAAGAATGCGAGGAGAGAAACCATTGAAGCTAGGAATTGGAAGAACATGGCGAGCTGGTTCGGAAGCTACGAGGAGAAGGAAAGTCAGCATAATTGCATCTAAGCAGCTTAGGGGAAGGAAGGAAGGAGTGAAGGCTTTTAATCCTCCAGTTCCATTCCCTCAAAGGCTGTAGAAGAAAGAAAAATACGGAGGAACAGGTTCTCTGCTTCTAAATTCTTAAGCATGTTTGAAGATAGAGATCCAACATTCCTTCTCGAAGCATTAGCATAAATAATATCTCATTATGCAAAATTCATGAAAGATCTGTTGAGCAAAAAGAGAAAGTTTACTGAGGAAGGGATAGTGAGCTTAAATGCAACACTGCGGTGCGATAATTGAAGTACATAAGGAAAATGCGGGGATCCGGCGACTTCACTATACCTTGCATGATTAGGAATGCTGACATGGGAAAAGAATTGTGTGATTTTGGAGCCAGCATTAACTTGATGCTCCTGTCTGTTGCTAAAAGACTAAGTTTGGGGAGCTTCCCCTGGCAATGACCCTGCAGATGACAGACAAAACATTGGCCCATCCTGAGGGTATTCTTGAAGATGTGCTAGTCAAGGTGGGAAAATTTGTTTTTCAGTGGACTTAAATGATCATAAATATGGAGAAGACAAACAAGTCCCACTGCTGTTAGAAAGACCCTTCTTAGCAACAGGAGCAGCATTGATTGATGTGAAAAAAGGAGACCTGACTCTCAGAGTTGGAAATGAAGCAATGCATTTCAATCTCAATGACAGTCTGAAACAACTAAAACTTAGAAGTGTTGATTGTGAATTTGTAGAAAAAAAAATTCCTGTCAGTTATGAACTGACCACTAATTATAATTTTCAGAATTCAATGAATGATAATGAGATGAATTTCCAGTATCTTGAGCATCTTACGAAGTTGAATTTACGAACTCGATTTCAAACAAAGATTCGGTATTCAATGTTAGAGAACAATGCGAGAAAAATCAACAGATGTGAAGAAGAAGTGGTTGAAGAAAACAAAGTTGAGAAGGTTTAATACTAAAGGAATTGCCTGAAGTTTTAAAATATGCTTTCTTACAACGAGAAAGGAGCCGATAATCATTTCGACTAGATTAACTAGCGGAAGAGCCCTTTGTAACTCTCGAAAAATATAATAAAGCAATAGCTTAGTCTATATAAGATTTGAAAGGAAACAATCCTTCAGTCTGTATGCACAAGATCCTGTTGAAGGAGAATGCTACAACTTCTAGAAATTGAAGAAGAATTTGAATCAATAGTGAAAGAAGTAATTCGAAAAGAAATCTTGAAATGTCATACGGGCTTTTATAAATGCAATTTCGAGGGTAGTCCTTGATGAGCCCGGTACATGTGGTTCCCAAGAGGAGGATTCAACGTGATAGAAATGAGAAGAATGAATTGATTCCCTCTGAAGCGTAGCCGAGGATGGAGAGTGTGCATAGATTATAGGAAACTAAACACTGCTACCAGAAAGGACCATTATCCTCTACCTTTCATTAACCAAATGTTGGACAGGTTAGCAAGGCACTCCCATTATTGTTTTCTTGATGGATATTTTGGTTATAACCAGATTGCAATAATCAACATTTACATGTCCTTATGGTACCTTTACCTTTAGAAGGATGTCATTTGGATTATGTAATGCTCCTGCCACTTTTCAAAGATGTATGATGTCTATATTTTCTGACTTGGTGGAAGAGGTTATGGAAATATTTATGGATGACTTCTCAGTCTATGGATCCAGTTTTGAAGATTGTCTGAGAAACTTAGAAACAGTACTTCAGAGGTGCTAAGACAAAAATCTAGCTTTAAACTGGGAAAAATGCCATTTCATGGTAACTGAAGGTATTGTCTTGGGCACAAGATTCTGTTGTTGGATTAGAAGTACACCAAGAAAAGATTGTTGTTATAAAAACTCTCATACCACCTACAACAGTGAAGGGCATAAGAAGCTTCTAGGACATCTTTGGATTTTACGAGAAGGTCATTAAGGATTCTTCAAAATCTCAGCATTGTGGTGGGCAAGGAAAAGATACGAGGTGATTTTGATGAATCATGCGGATCTGCTTTGAGGAAGTGATTAAATCCAGTTAGTATCGGCTCTCCCCATCACATGCAACACGGATTTGGAGCAATGAATTTGAGAAACCATGTGTGATGATAGTGATTATGCAATGGGAGCTATATTGGGACGGAGCCGAAAAGATCTTGAGGCGTATCTTATGCCCGACAAAACATTCAATGAGACACGAGAAAACTACTCCACCATAGAGAAGAAGATCACGGGCAATGGTTTTGCATGTGGCAAAATTCAAACCTTATATATTGGGGTCCCATATTGTGATACACACTGATCATGATCTGATTAATTGTTAATGGCAAAGGGATCACTGGCCGAGATTGATCGGATGGGTGCTACTACTACGAGTTTGATCTTGAAATCAAAGACAAGAAGGGTAGTGACAATCAATTTAGCGAATCGCGTATCTGGAATTGGAGAACTACTGGAATATAAAGGGCAGAAATAGCGAAATTTTCCTGATGAGCGACTTTTGATGTTGTCGATGCGAAGCACCAAGATATGCGATATTGTCAATTACTTAGCTTGTGGAATTATGCCATGTGAATTCAGCTACCAACAAAAGAGGAAATTGAGAACAGATTGCATATTATATATATGGGATGACCCACTATTGTATAGAAGAGGAGCAGACATGATCATAAGGAGATGTGTCCACGAGAGAAAGCGAACAAAGGTGGTATTATGGAAAAAATGTGCATCACCATATGGAGGGACACTTTGCGAGCAGAGACGGCGAGAACCGAATTCTCCAATCGAGTTTTATTGGCCTGCTCTATTCAAGAACTTATTTTGAATGGGTAAAACATTGTGATGCTTGTTGAATGGGCAACATAAGAAAAGAAATGAAATGCCCCTACGAGAGTGCAGTGGTGCGAATTTTTATGTATGGGGAATAGACTTTTATGGGACCTTTTGCATCATTATTTGGCAATACATACATTCACTAGCTGTGGTTACATGTATCAAAATGGATGGAGAGCAATAACGTCTAAATGATGCCACTACAATTGTTGGGTTTATACAAAAAAACATTTTGAGCAGATTTGAGGCACCCAGAACAATCATCAGTGATGAGGGAAGCCATTTTGCAAATAAAGTATTTTGCAAAAACTCCTTGAAACTTAGAATATGGAATCAAACATATGATGGGATTGGCTTATCACCCTCAATCAAATGGGCAAGTTGAAATTTCCAAAAGGGAGATAAAGAAAATTCTAGAGAAGATAGTAAATGCAAGCAGAAATGACTGATCTATAAAGCTAGATGATGCCTTTGCAGGCTTATGTGAACTACTTACAGCTCCGTGGAATGTCCCCCATACATAATTGTTTATAGGAAAACCTTGTCATCTCCCTTTAGAATTGGAATACAAAGAAAGCTATGTGGGCCATCAAAAGTGAACTGTGATTTCAAGTTGCCAAGGAAAGAGACTACGCCAAATGAGATGAAGCGGAAAATTGAAATGAAGCTTATGGCTTGATGCAGGGAATCTGAGGAAAAGACCAAGAGGTGGCATGATCAGAAAATCCTAAGGAGGGAGTTCAAGGCAGGAGAACAAGTTCTCTTATACAACTCTAGGCTCAAGCTCTTTCCAGGGAAATTGAAATCAAGATGGAGTGGTCCATATACAGTGTTAACAAGTACACCCTTTAGAGTAGTAACACTAAAGACTGAATCTGGAAATGAATTCAAAGTAAATGGTCAAAGGTTAAAGCATTATCTTAGAAGAAGCATACATGAAGTAGATTCAGATTTTGAAAAGAGAAAAGAAAATAGTGAAATGAAGACACTCTACAGCCATTGTCTAGCTAAGGACACATTAAATTTGACGGCTTCTTGGGAGCGACTAATTTGAATTTTTATTATTTTCCTTATTTTCTTAGATTGATGTTGGTTATTTTTCTGTGATTTTGGATTATTAAATTTTGATTTGGTTAGAAGTTTTTGGAAGCTTGGTAATTAGCTAAAATTTTCTATTTTTGGACAGGAAGAATGAACTAGAATCAGATTTTATTGTAAAACACCCTGCCTCAAGCTGAATTTTGCAGAAAATGACTACAAGGGGGAGTATTTCTCATTCCCTAAACTCATTTGTAATAATGATGTATCTTAGAATTTAAAGGAGTTTCTTGCCAATTACTTGAATACTATGTTGATGTGTTTTAATGAGATAGTTGTTTAAGATTGAATTGAAGTGATTTTCTGTTGCTAGATATGTCTAATGTTTGAATTGAAAATTTGGCCCGGTGTGGGCGATTAAAGCGGAATTGGAGAGAAGCGGTTTTAAGTTGTAGCAATTTAGGAAACAAATTCTTGGTGCGACAAAAATAAAGCGTGTCGCGACACTACTGTATAAGTGAGGAAAAGGGTTGTGTAACAAGGAATTGATTGATTAAGACATTTATGAAAATTAGGTCGCGACATTAAAAAGTTGATCACGACCGAACTTCGCTGAAGCGCATATGATGTTGTGACCACGTTTTCTGTTCGCGACAAAAATTTTCAAACCTTCGAGTAAATGCCGCGAAGCGATTATCCACGACTACCTTCAAACGTCGCGACCCACTTCCCCGGTTTGCGAGAACCAATTTACGTCATAGCGAGGAAAATTCTTGTCGCGACCAGTTGTAACATGTAGGCATGTATTGGGTCAATGACATGTCAATACAAAACAAAATTTTCTCTTGGCCAAGGCGAAGGAGTCATTGTTGCGACAAACCTAAAGTGTGTCGCGACATGAAATTTAAAGAATGGGGTGAAAATTTTCAATCTTTTTGGGTCACACAATAAATTCCACAAGTGAATTCAAAAGATATTGTTGTGACCTAATCTGTGGTGTCACGACCACGAGAGAAACACAATTCATTTATTAGAGCCGTAAAGCGAGAGAGTTCTCCAAACCCCAGCCACTCCTTCTCATTGCTCCATATCCACTTTACTCACACTCTCCGCAAAATCTCACATTCCTCTCTTGACTTCTACAAGCCTGAATTTCGGAGACCTTTAACATATCTTATCAATGGTAGAATCCTTGCATGATCCCAATCTCAATGAGTTGATGGAATAGTACACAGCTGGTGAAGAGGAGGTTCATCTGGAACCTCAGACTGAGACAACCCGAGTAGCAGAACCGGAAGTGCAGAGGAGGCACAAAACCCTGCTCAAAAAGAAAAAAGGCAGAAAAGAGCTGAAAAAAGTACAGTTGAGCAAGCTAAGGAAGCAGAAGACAACGAAGCTTTCATTTCAGATGAAGCCTACTTCTTATGGGGAAAGAACCTAAGCAACAAAGGGTTTATTGGAGCTTGAGATTTGTCACGTTCATCTCTGCTGCATTTCTTGAGATAATCGAAAAAAAAATGGGCTGGAGGTTACGCAGCTGGCGCCACACAAGGGTTTCTGGCTGGAGTGGTGGGGGAGTTCATTCGATATGATAGTATGAGGGAGGACTTAGTCTCGTCGGAGGAGTATGTGGGTCCCCATGGGTCGCTAAGAGGATCGTGAGGGTTCTACAAAGGCCAAAGACCCCATAAGAATGGTATAAGTTTAAAGACGCTACTTGGAGGAACCCAATCATGACAAGATTGTCAACTTCTAACGGGAGGAAAAGGGGAAATGGAACTCGAGGAAAAATCCTCATGAATCCATCCACAGGGGATCCCTAACAGAAGAAGCCAAGTCTGGTTTTATTTTATCACTTCTGTTATTATTCCCACTAAGCACCTGAGCATAATAAGGGAGAATGAAGTCATTCTCTTGTATGCCCTACTAAAGGGATACAAGTTTGACGTGGGGAAGATTATTGAAACATCTATCAAAACCTTCCACAAGATTGTGAAAAGGGGATGATCCCCCATCCAGCAACTATCCACCGAACTACGTGTTGAATTTGGAGAGAAAAGGAATATGGGCAAAGGAGGAAACATGTCCTAAGGACAACCTTTGACAGCGACAAGTGATCAAGGGACCCGAAAGGAAGAGAAAATGAAGGAGATGGAAATTATGGAAGTAGCAGAGGAGCCCCAGGAAGAAGAAGATGAACCAGTAGGGATGGAACAAATCCCAGTTGGGGGCCAACTGCCATCAAAGGACGAAATGCAGAACATAAGGAGTCCATTGATAAATTCTCCTCACGATGTAAAAGGAAACTTTTGAACCCGTGAGAATGCTCGAGGAAGCGATGAAGGAAATGCGGGAATAATGTAAGACATGCTAGTGTCGATAAAGAAAGAAATGGAGGAGAGAGAAAATGTGGGAGCAGCTGTGAGAGGATCAAGAAGAATTCCTTGGCGAATTCAAAAGGAGAGAGAGCAAGATGGGAACAATTACTCCAAGCGGAGGATGAAGAGTGGAAGGAAGAAATGGAGAGGAGAGAAAGAGCATTAATGCAAAGGTTAGATTCGAAGATAAATACCTTCTACAATGAACAACTAAAAAGGGATGCAGATTTGCTGACCTTTTTAGAGAAAATAGAAGAAAAGATGGAAAGTAGTTGTCACACCCTGATTCCCGGTCCGACCCGAATGGCGGATCCGAATCGAGTTCGGGGCGCGAGACTACATACTGGGATTCTTTACCTTCTCAGAGCTGAACTTGTACCTTTGGGTATACAAACAATTTATGTAATAACAAAAATCATTTACGTATACAAAAGAACTACCACCGAAGTGGTGTCCATCAAAATCTATACACATATACTGAATCCCATTTACATATACAAAAACTGTACTTTTACATTTACAAATCAAAGCGGCGGGACATCCTTTGTGATGAACCCTACTATTGTCTTTGGCCATTTGTATCACGAAATATACGCAGTAATCTCGCTTTGTACCTACAGTGCAAAAACCCATGCTAAGCTTTACGCTTAGTGGGAAAACGTATCTTATAACTTATACTGGTACACATGCATTTATACTGAATCATAATAAACATATAACAGTAACATATATCAGAATCTTCATGAATTCATATAACACATTAACCTACATAATTATCCTTGTAACCAACTTATGCTTGTTCAGATCTCTCGTATACGTTACTGAACTTATACTTATAGCAAACTTGTACTTACTCAGATCTTACACTTATGGCAGACTTATTCTTATTCCGATCTCCGTGGGTCCACATATATATCTCTGTGGGACATACTTATGTATCCTCGTAGGATTCTGAGCTTAGACCTTCTTGAGGAATTGCAGTAGGTGCTATGAGACTTATACTTGTACTTCGTATCTTATACTTGTACTACAGAGCATATCCTTGTCTTACGGATAATATACTTGTATTACGAAGCTTATACTTGTCTTACGGATCTTATACTTGTATTACGGAGCATATACTTATCTTATAGATCTTATACTTGTATTACGGAGCTTATGGTTGTATTTCAGATCTTATTCTTGTATTTCGGATCTTATACTTGTATTACGGAGCTTATGCTTGTATTTCGGATCTTATTCTTGTATTTAGGATCTTATACTTGTATTACGGAGCTTATGCTTGTATTTCGGATCTTATACTTGTATTAAGATGACAGGGATATCAGCATGTATTATGGAGCTTATGCTTGTATTTCGGATCTTATTCTTGTATTTTGAATCTTATACTTGTATTACGGATCTTATATGCAGTATTATGAGGGCTTAGTCTTATAGTACATAACTTATCTTGCGATAATGCAAGATGCGGAAGTACCCATAGGTACTACAGAGATTTTTCTTGTACGAAAGTACCCGTAGGTACTACAGAACTTATACTGGTACTTCGTATCTTATACTTGTTCAAATACTCTTCTCGAATCATTTTCTTTCTTTTTCTTTTCACGTTTCAGTTTGTGATTTCACATATGGTTATAGAAGTCGACATTCACGACCAGTTCGATTGTTGAATCACGTCTGTTTTCGTCCGTGCTTGTGTGATCTCACGTTCAATATTGCAATCTCACGTATTACTAAAAGTCGACATTCACGGCGGTCGGTTGTTGAATCACACATCCTGTTGTCATTCGATGGCAATGTGATCTCACATTCCAATATTGCAATCTCACATATTACTATAGAAGTCGACATTCACGGCCAGTTAGGTTGTTGAATCACGTCACATTTGTCATTCAGTAGCAATGTGATTTATGGAGCAGTCGGAAACGTGCGCGCGTAGCAGTGTCGTAGCACTAGCGGGTGCCAAAGCGCACCCGTCGAGCGTGCACTCACTCATTCATGTATTTCATATCATTAGATTATCTTTTAGGATTATATGTGATAATAATCATATATAACTTAACCACATTATGTGTTCATGGCATATTGCCTTTCATGTTCATGTTCATGTTTCAGTTCGTTTTCATATTTTATATCATATTCATGTTTCATGAACACATCTATACATATTGCATTTCCTATACTTTTCTTGTTTCATGCCTATTACATATGGCATTTCATATACTTGTACAGTATGATGCCTATGTATTCACATCATTCATGTATTCTTGTTCTACATGAATACACTTTACTTAGAAATTGGAATCATTCCAATTAAATTATCCAAACTCAAGTTATGGCATTTTCATGCCAAACTAGTCAGTTTATCCAGATAACACTAGGAACAGTCTGTAATACCCATTTTTAGGGGTCTTAACTCTATATCTGACACTGGTTCTTTGTATTCCTTTGAAGCTAAGGTGCTAAGGGTTCTTCTCTAACTGGAATCACCTAAATCGAGACACTTAGAAACTCAGATATGCTAAACTTGACCAGGACTACTCTATGATCAAGGCGACGAAATTGAGGCGAAGACATGGCCCACTTTGAGTGAATTTATGGGACAAATGGAATCAGAATTTGAAGGTACCTATTTCAGGGTGTTTTGTTTTCCTTGAAGTCTAGTTTAATTACCCACTTGAATCACTCAATTCGGATAAGAAATTACCAAGTTATGAGATCTGGCACTAACACTATTAGTTCGAGCACGAGCAATGGGTACCGATCATAGGTACCAGGTTGTGAATTTTTGCCATGGTGCGGAGTACAACTGTTTGGTACCGGTACCACCCTCGAAATTTCAGAAAATGTGGTTTTCTCCCAAGTTTTTCATATTTTATGCAGGATCAACTCAATAATCAATATGCGCATCAAAACCACTCATGATCGCCTTGTAACCTCTATTCTACTCAAATCAAATCTTTAATACCTCCCATACTCTGTGAACTTTCAAACCTCTTTCTAACCATATCTACCACAAATCTAGACATAAATAGAACACGAAATCTGGGGATGCAGGGATTTCTCAAAAAACCGACAAGCTAAAACATGTCATCATGCTTTGTGTATTTCAGATTCTGAACATGTGGGACTCTCAGGTCCTCTCATAACGAAACCCTAGAAAAACAAAGGGATTTGTGATGATTTCCATATAAAATTCATTCTAGGGTTGGGTTTCTTACAACCCACAACCCCACAAACATGTATCCATACAAATCTATACAAAAGTTCCATACCTTTGAATCTTGGCTCTTAGTACTCTTCTCTTAGCTGCTTCTCTTCCTCTTCATCTTCTTCTCTCTTTTCCTCTTCCCTTATCTTCTTTACGTTTTTGGTCTCTCAAAAATGAGAGACCAATTGCTCTTATCCTTTTTATTTGAGTTAAGGCCATGTTTGGCTAAGACAAATAAAATTTATTTTTGGTTTTAAGTCTCTCTAATTTCCTTTAAGCACATAACTCCTTCTATTTGCATTTCATTTTCAAGCATTTCATACATTAACCCCTAGTCTTTCCCTTTTATGACCACTAGGTCCTCAAGTGGTAAATTACATATTTACCACTTTACTCTCATTTTAATTTCCGGGTCTATAGTTTTATTTCCCGAAAATTCATTTTTAACTTTTATTAAACCTAAACACATGTCCAGCGCTAGGGTATATTTAGTTTATTCTGATAGTATCTTGTGACGAAGAATGAAGGAGTTCAAGTATCTCCTACAAGAGCAGGTTCAAGGAATTTGGGAAGCTTGTGGAGAAGAGGGACCAAGGAGCTAGAGATGGACAGCAATTACAGGACAAAATTTGTGGAATGAGAATTACGGATCGAGATTTGAATTCAAATTTAGTGAACATGTGCACACTATGCTCACGGAGCTTGAAGGAACCATGAATAACATAGGTATGAGAGGCAAGATGAATTGATCACTCGGGGTGGAATATGCCAATGATCATTGCCTCTTCAGCTAGGAAAGAACCTCGGAGAAAGAGAAGCCAAACATCTCAATGCAAGCTTCCTCCATCTTTAGCTAGCTTCCACCTTGAACCTCTAACTACAAAATTCCCCGAATCCTACAAAGAAAAGAGAAGAACCCCTGTGGCCTCTTTCTCTCCAAAGCAAAAATTGTAATCATCCCTCTTAATAAAATATCAACAACAATTTTATGAATGATTCTATATACAATTCTTTTTGTCTTGTGTTAATTGCTTATTAGATTATATTTTTGTTTTGAATAAATGAATGAACGTGTCATGAAAAATAGGTTGGTCAATGATGGTGAATTGTCTTGATACATTGGATTGAGTTAATTAAGTTGTTGATGTCATTCCTGGTTCGTTTGCATGATAAAATGATGTATTGAATTAGCATGACAAATACTGAATCCAACAATAAGTGTAATTGAAATTGTGATAGGCCTCAATGAATTGGAAAAGGAAGTTGCATGTGTAAGCTAGAATGAAGTTTAAGGTTCGAATTTAGAAAATGTATTAAATAGACAACCTGAAATAAGACTTTAGGCATTTGTATAAACAATAAGGTCAGTTAAAGTCTTGAAAAATAATGCACATGGTAAAATGTTCCTTAACAAATTGTGAAGGATTAGGGACATCTTCTGGGTTCAGTCACAGTCAAACAGTTCAAGGTCCTAGAACTTGTTCGATTATTATTCAAGGCGAAATCCTAGGCAATACCACTAACAGGAAGTGATATAAGCCATCCTTGGAAGTTTGAGTCTTTCAAGCCTACCCTCATAATATGCATAAGCATATACTCTAGTTCCAGATTTGAGCCAAATTGTCTAGTTTCTTCATTTAAACAGCAATTAAAAGCCTCAACCCTTCCTTTATTCTATTCTTACAGTAAAGAACCCTTATTTGCCCAGGTTTCAGGACGAGAACTTCAAAATACAGAAAAGGACAAGTTTGGGGGAATGTTATGTTGATTTGAAAGGAAACAAGAATGCATGATGGAAAAAGAAAAGAACAAATGAAGAAATAGAAAAGAATGCAGAGAAGAAGTCAAAATTGTAAATTGTCAAATAGGATTAAGTTTTGTCTTGTGGCCTTCCTCTCTTGAACAATTAAGTTCTTAGGGGTGTTTCAACACCTAGTACCCCTAATACTTAGCGGGCATGAGGCTACTAACCCAAAGTTCTCTAAGAGTGGTAGAAAGCCTAAGAAGATAAGACATTGCACTTCAATCTAAAAAATTTTGACAAGTAAAGAAAACAAAAAGATAACTTCTCTGCAAAGATGTCGAGCGAGAATATGCGGTATGATAATCGAGGACAAGTTTTGGGGAATATATTTTTAGGACATTGTATAAAAGAAAAGGATGAATGATAGGGCAAAAGATACACACTTGAAGAAGTGAAGGTGGAGTAAATTTTTGGCTTAAAATTCCCCCTTATCTACTTGATTACCCAAGCCAAATTCTAAAAGCCTAAAAGGAACTGTTAGCACATTAATGAGACTAATATGAAAAACAAGCATATAGGACTTTGAAGAGCTAAAAGAAATTGCAATCACTATGTAGAGTTCCAGAAGATTAGGTAATCCTACCAAGGAGAAAGGGCAAGAATACCATCACACACCATGAGGTCGAGTTAATTGGCGAGATTGTTTACATGTCAAAATTCATTAGTTGTTTGTGACAATAATTGAAAATGTTTCTTAAATCTAAACTAAAAACTAAATTTGAAATTAAGTTGCAACTGACTAGTTTCAATTCAAGTTGCAGATTTTCAGTGCAAAAAAACAAAAATGTCCTTAAAAATAAAGCTAAATTGTTTGAGGACAAACAAATCTTCTTTTCTTTGCTTAGGGACAAACAAAACTTTGGGGATTTGGGAGTGATAAGTCTTAAACTCATCTATTTTTAATCCATTTTCTATTGTTTAAGCATTTTGTTTGTTTAATGCCAAAATATGGGTTATTTACAAACTTTGTGTTTTACAGGAGTTAATTCAAAAATGAGAAATTTCCAAAAAGAAAGAAGAGAAAAACAACAATTACAGCAGTCTTTGTAGTGACAGACTTTCTAGGTTGCGACAAACATCTAAGCAAATGGCTCTAATAGTATGCATATGATATTTTACGTATTCGCAACACAAGATCCCAAAATTAGAAGATGAGCTATGTCCTGACAAAGACGGCATGTGGCATGACATGAAATGGGAAGAAGCCAGCTGAGACAAAGATCAGTCATGTTGCGACATAATGAAATACCAAAAGGCATAATATATGTCACGACAGAGTTTACTCTATCACGACACTAACTCTTGCAACATGGAGGAGCTAGTTGAGACAGAAAAGAGCAGCGAAAAGAAGAAGCTTTCGATCATATGAAAAATTTATGTCGCGACAAATGGCGCTTACTTGTTAAAGCGGCACGGTCACAACAAAGGAACGTTTGCGGCATAGCTAGTAGGGACATAAAATCTGTTTTGCGACATGGATCTTAATGTCGCAACATAGAAATAAGATGAACAGAGAGAAACGAGGTAGCGACACAACATCTAGGTCGCGACAGAGGTTTCAACAAAAATGCAAAGAAGTCATGTCGTGACATAACAAATCGGTCGCGACGGCCGCGAGTAAAGTTGAACACCGGGAAGAGTAAGTGTCGACGAGAAGCGAATTATAGCATTAAATATTGACAATACCGGGTAATGTCGCAACATCAGAACAAAGCTACAACAAGAAGTGAAGCTCAGTAGCAACAAGCCTTTGTCGCGACAGACTTTTTGGGCCGCAACAAAAATGCAGATGATGCAAGACAGTGTTGCAACATAACCTGTACAGAGATCTTGTCGCGACATGGAAACTTGGGTCGACACCCGACTTCGCGAGCGCGAAGCGTGTTTGCGACATGGTTATCGATGTTCACGACATAAGCTGACCGAGAATACAAAAATTATTGTCAGCGACAAAACTGCAATCGCGACCAGTTTTCTGTGAAAGGAAGAAGATTGTCGCAACAACAATACGATGTAGCAGCTAAAAAGCGAAGGAAGCAAAGACTTGGTGCGACAGACGATTGCATACCTGCAACAAGGACCTGCAACAAAAACACAAAACTTTGTCGCGACACAACTTCTAGATTTGTGACGAGGAGAAACAATGCGGGCCAAATTTTGGGATTCACATAGCTCAATTTTAGGGGCGAAACTTTTGGAGCTCTATAAAAATGAAACGATTGCGGGAAAGCGAGACGGTCAAACTGAACAAACCCAGTACTGAGGAGCTAGGACTCTTTTGTATTATATTTTTCTTTTCTTTTTATTTTCTTTCTTTCGTAGATTAGAGTTAGCATGGGATTTTTTATCCGTTTACTAGATCTGAACAGTAATTTGTTCAGAAGTTTTGAAGTTGAGGAGGTAAAATGATGAAATTCATTTTACACGATTACTGTTTGAATGAACTCTAAACAAAAAGCTATAAATCATTTTTTGGGTTGATTGCATGTACGGTGGAGATTTTGTCGGTGTTCGGTGTACATTGTAATCCAGTTTTCGAGAACACAACTTCTGTTGGGAAAGATCTGATGTTAGTTATGGTCTTTTCTATGATAGAAGAAAATTTCTGAGATTGAATGTTGAATTTAATTGAATAGATTACATTGTTCTTGAAATCAATTGTTCCATTTTAGTAGCTTATACCCATGAAAGAAAGGACTATTGTGGCTGATTTGGGGAGGCCCTCTAAGTGACACAAAGATAAATTCCTGAGAGCATAGATCAATTACTTAGGGAGTACATGCTAGACTAATATTGATGAACTAATGAGCTGAAAGATTACTTCGATAAATCCTCAATTTTAACCATGGTTTGAGAAAGGGTGGAGTGATATATCAATTCCCCAGTTAGTAGAGATCTCTCTTTTGGTATGGAGGAATGATCTTAATCCCGGTAGCTAAGATCTAATCAAGGAAAGGAAACTCTTTCAAATTTTAAGGATGAGACACCGTTCATTTTGCTAAGAAATCTGGCAAACCTTTTTGGCATCTTTGGGAAATAAAGAATTCTCTGATCATAAGGAATGGGT
>JAEQBH010009822.1:0-75283 GCA_016808115.1 Tetrastigma voinierianum
GTTTTAGTTTCTCACTGACAAGATAAGGATAAGATTATAATTCACCCAAATTTTGAATAGATGAGGATCAAATTTAAATCATAACAAAAATATATAAAAAAAATCAACCTCTTCCATTCTAAGAGGTGGGCCCATGTTTCTTGATTTGGATAATTAAAGAAAAAAGAAAAGAAAAAAGGTTCATTATCTATAAGCCTCCCAATATTGTGGTATTACTTTCATCGATAATACGAGCAAATGCGTGAGATAATCACAGAGAAAAGTAGTGCAGGCAAAACCTGCTCTTATCTGTGAGGGATCAGTTGGCGATTCATTTTATTTATTTCGGGTATTATTCCACTCGGACCAGCAAACATAATTATATACAGAGATGAAAATATACTTATATAATAGCTGATATATTTTTGATATATGGATATCGATGATATTCGACGTGATGCTCAGCTTTGGAGTGATATATCGTCGATATATCGGTTTTAAGGCAAATATATCGTAGAAGGCGTCTCTTTGTATGTGACAACGTGCGTTGGTTTAATTTTTCGGTAAAATATCGGAGATATATCGGGATATATCGGGATATATCGAGAGATATATTTAAATGGGTCGATTTGAAATCACGAAACGTCCGTGATTATGAATTGATCATGACGAGTTTAATTCCAGATGCTATCATTTTAAATGTATAAATATCCGGCGATATATCTCGGAATATATCAGATATATAAGTAAAATCGAAATCTGGAATATATCGGAAATCGGAAATAAATATTTTAAATGCGCCCGATTATATCAACTCCAGTTGTGTTTGAGTGATTTTACGAAACTAATTCATCGTTTGCCAAAACAATTTTGAATTAGGAATTTATTCATTACAGGCTAAACTCAATCCGAATTCTAACCTTATATATTCAATCAAACCTTATATATGTCAGAAGTTGATTTTAGGTTTTTAAGTTGGTCCAAGTTTAAAACTAATTTAATTCAGGATTAAGTAGATGACATAATACAAAATAGCCTAAATACAAAACTTACCCAGATACATTTTTAAAGAAGGAAATGAAAAATATATATATTTCTATAATAAAATTTGATATTTTTTTAAAAGAATATAAAAACTAATATATCTGTTAGCATATATTATATGTTGCAAAATTATTAGAGTGGTGTTTGAGTTAAGCTTAAGTTGTCTTAGCCTCAACCAAGCTCAAATTAAAAAGTTACGGATATTTACAATAATGAGGTTTTTAGAGAGAAAATTGATTGTTTAACATAAATCATTAAGTAGGTAGAAAGTCGTAGGTTGGATTATCACACTTGATTTGAATATTTATTTCTCATTTAAGTATTTGAAAGTCGTAAGAAATTTAAGTCTTTATTTATCTCTCAGTAAAGAGTGTTTTTATAATGCTAGTAGGATTAGACTGATTGAGATGGATTATTCTTTAGATAAGAATATAAAAATCAAAAGCGTTTAAAATTTAAAGGATAATGTGCTCCAGAAGTTAATAGAAGAAATTGTTAAAGCGTATTAATAAACAAGATTTGAAGTGAGCATTTATGCAATAAATAGTCTTTGTGCTTATTTGAATCCAGTACGTCTAATCGATAAGCATTATGACCGTAACGAATCGATAATAAAAGCGTAAAGCGAAAGGAAAATGAAATGAAAATTGAGTGAATGAAAGAAAGCAAACTTTATTAAGGAAGAAAGCGCATATATAATTGTGAAAACATACTAAAGGTACGTTCTTTTCTCTCTAATGGGATAAAAAGAACAAATAAATTAGAGTTTCAAATAAAGAGATGAGAGAATGGGAGTGACGTGATTTGAAAGTGAGTAAGACATCATTTAAAAGTATAATATTCATATTAAACTTGAAGTGTAAGAACTTTAGTTTTTAGGAAAATGGATTGTTTAAAGTCATATAATTGTCTTCTTATAAATCAAATTCCAATATCATTTGAAATGTTGAGGAATCACGGCTTAATTGTTGTCATGCATTGGGATAGGATTACCCCCAATCAAATGCGAGTGAGTTGACCTAGACATCCTAGTTTATATAAGCATATTGAACTGCCAATTTTCTTTTAGAGAGAGAGAGAGACATCAATTTATGGTTGGAGGGTCTTTACCTTCACAATTCGCATTAAACCACAAAGTCATCCATCTGATTATGTCCTACATATCACAACAGCCACGTAGAGAGAGAGAGAGGGGGGCATGCAAATTTGAAATTTTTAATAAATGGTAAATGAATAGTAAATAAATACAAAGCTGAAATGACAATGACAATGACAATGACATTGACATCTTCCTCCTGCTTGTGGCTGTGGAGTATTTGATTCAGTGATTCAGCAACAACAGCAATAAATGCTTTCCTTTAATTTGATGGGAACAACCCCACATGGGTCAGTGTTCACACACCCAGTCTTTGGCTCTTTGCGAATGGCAGACCCCACCACACCTTCCCCCCATGACACCCATACATACATATATCCTTTCATTGTTTTGGTGGATTCCAACTACACCCTTTATTTGAACACACAATTTTGAATTTTCCAATCAAAAGGAACTTTGAATCCTTTTCCAGGACCAGCCAAAAATGACACGTGGTGCTATCGATCGTAGGAGCCCTAAGTCATCTTATAATAATAATAATAAAAAATTACGAGCATAGTTCAATTAATCCCATTGAATGGTTTATCATATTCTTGATTTCATGGTATCATGGGATTAGTGGTCCCATTTTTTATTCATTTTTTAATGGTCAATAATTTGGTTTCCCTTAGGATTTATCCCATCTTTAATTTTATGGTCTTATGGTATTATTCGAAATATGCATAAACTAGTTCATTCACTCGTGATTATCATAGTAATAATTTTTCTTGTTTACTTTTCTTTTTATTTGGAGGTTGCACCCCAAGAGGGCTTCTCTATCTTGTTACATTTGTTAGACTGCAACTTTAATGTAAACTTAGTAACTTATTTTAACCTATGGCTGCCTTCTCTGTATATTTGTTTGATACTTACCACCCATCTTTTTCCCAACTAGACCCTACACTTTTGGATTACGTTTGCAATTGAATTCTTAATCTCCTCCATTTCTCTTATCCACCTATACATCAATAAGGAGTCAATCTCCATTGTTAGATTATTATATTGTTAGATTTATTATGTATGGTGATCTATATTTTCAAGTTGCAATTTTATTTTCTTAGGGTTGTATAACTAGCGCATATAAGGCATCATCTTGTCTTATGGTCGCGATTTATAATATAAAAGATTAGTATTTGCCGTGGTATCGATTAGGTTATCGATTTTTACCAACATTTTCACGGTCCTAGGCATTCTGATATAGTATAAACTAACACCGGCGAACACCGTGTTTGCCCTTTGTACAAACTTGTTTTTTAATTGAAAACCCCGCTGATTGATGTGTTTATCGCCATAAGCCTAAAGCGGGAAGTTACATACCACTTTCCCGGAGATAAAACTTGTCGAGGCGATGCACGGTGTTCAGTCGCAAGGAAAGCCATCACTGTACTTCCGAAGTCCTTAATCCCCACTTCACGCGCGCTGCTATCAGCACTGGGCGCGTCGAGATCAGTGCCGCCTACACTTATCCGCGTAGGGCTTACGTCGGCACCCACGGCGCCCCCAATCAGGCCATTGACCGTGGCACTCTTTTTATTTGGATTCGTTAGTTTTCTGAATCTTGGTTTTGGTGTTAAGTTGTATTCAAAACGATATAAATGTCGAAGTCTTGTGCGAATTCTTCGTAATGATGTCTTGGCATTGAGCGTCTTAAGCGTATTGAGATTGATTGTCGCTTGTTAATCGTCGTCTGTTTAGGAATCTTATTTCGCGCTTTAGTATTTATACCGGGATCGATTCGTGTCTCTTGATAAGCCAGCTTCTCAATAAACTTTTCGAGCTTTAAGCTTACGGCTCGAGAATGGTTTCTCTTAAGCAGTGAGTTTGAGGAGGGATGTTAGATTATTATATTGTTAGATTCATTATGTATGGTAATTTGTATTTTCCACAGGGTTGTATAGCCTACTTTATATAAGGCGCCTCTTGTACTGTAATTTATAGTTTATAATATAAAAGACTCGATATCCGCTATGAGATATGTTTGTCATTTTCTAAGCCGTACAGACAATAGTAAAATGAGAAAATATAGTCAAGAGGCAATTATAGTAGATTGGTTTTTTCCCAAGGACCTAAGACCCAACCCAAGGACCTAAAATATGTTTGATAACATTTTAGGAAAGGCTCTTGGTGAAAATTTTAAAATGGCTGTTTGAAAATTACTTAGTAGGTAAAGACACTTTAGCATTTTAGTATGTAGAATACGATCGACCAAAAAAAGTGAAATGAAATAAATTGGACCAAAAAAACTCTTATAAATAATATAATATTTTGCAAATATCTCTTGGTTGGTTTGGATAGATTTAAAAGTTTAGATTCTATTCCGATTTATTTTTAAGCATGTTATGTCTTTTTTTGGATAATATTATTAGAATAAATATTTTTACATATTTTTAAACATGTATTTACAATAATTAAGCTAATTTTTAGTGAAAAATAAAATATTATTAGAAACTCTATTTATTTTGGATAATATGTAATTTAACCAATAGATAGGAAGTAAAAATAACTTATAAAATATATAATTTTCAATATTTAGCATTCTGATTATGAAAGCAATATATTTCTCTTAAAATTCGATTGTTAGTAAGCTTGCTCAAGCGGTTTTCTACGATGCAGTTAAATCATGAAATTGATTACTTAATTTTGGTAGCAATTTTTCATTTTATCAACGAGGGCCTAAGTCAGTGACACTAATCCCTATGGCTCAGGTGACCTTTAATCTCTTGTAGTTGATGTCTAAGTTTAAGTTATTAAATGTGTTGAGTTTTAAATTTACTCTTTGGGAGTTTTCTCCATCACGCCGGATCATTCCGAGTCCACCATGGGGATTTTAACACATTTTCTTTGTAAATACGTAAATTGGCGCGTGCATATCGAGTTAAAAAGAAAAATTATTGATAGATACATTATAAATTGTGAAGGTTCTTAAATTTAAATCGAGTGTCATTATAAGCATTAACTTTTCAACTCATAAATACTATTCACAAATTTTAATAATTTGTTTGAGAACTATTTTCAACTTTAAAAAAAGTTTGATATATTTGTTAAAATGTATTTTTAAAATAAATTTAAAGTGGTTTTTATGTGTGATATTGGCCGTAATTTCTAAATCATTTAAAATTTTAAAAATTTTAAAACAACTGGATTTTAATAATTTACATTTTAAGAAATGTATGTTTTATTTTCCTTTTAAATCAAACTTTTTGCTTAAGTTATAAGCCTAACATTTTAGGTTGGTCATATTTTAAAATCAATTTTATTTCATCATTATATAAATTTTAAATCAATTATAAAGTATAATTTTATAACAATTAAGTTTTTTTACTAGGAAAGAAAATTTTCATTGATCAAAAGCATTGATACAATACATTTGAATATACAATTAGCTACCCAAAGCATTAGAGGATGATAGTATTGCATTTCCATGCGTTCTCTTTCGATAAGCGAAGAAGCTATAGTTTTTATAATGAAAAATATTTCTTTAAAAAAATTTGGAATCAACACTTATTTGTTTATTTTTTAAGGGAAATGAAAATAAAAATAAAACATCCTTGTATGGTTTTTTATTTAGGAAAAGACGTGTACGTAGGCCAGATCCAAATCTAGAAGTCAATTTACCTACTCGGGAATATACGATAGTGAGCCCATAACACTCATATGCCCCTTATAAGTATTCTCTCCTATTAAACAAGTTTAGATAAGCGTAATCGATTAATTAATTAATTATGGATACCAGAAAAAGAATCACATGACTCAATACATAAAAAAATTATTCCTTATAAAGAGATGTAAGACAGAAATTACAATTTACGGAAAGAGTAAAATCGTAATTTTGATTACAAAAATTGTTATTTCGGTTAAAATCGTAATTTATTCTCTAGATATCGGATGGCCAAGCAGTTGCGCGTTGGAATCGTCTGCGCGAAATCTAGCTAGCACGCCAAAATTTCAAGATAGTGAGTTGACCGTTTTGAGGCATCGCGTTTCGAATTGTCGTAAAGCGATATTCGATGTGACAAAAGTCGCGTATAACACGTCTTCATGTACCATGAGTGGTATGAGTAACAGTGAAAATGGATGGCGAGATAGTACCAGAATAAAATGAGCGGGAAAAGAATGACATAGTTGGTATTAATGAAAAGTTTAAATGAGGGAAAATAAGCCAAAGAAATAAAAAAATGAGTGAAGTGGCTGCTTCTTCCTTAAGAAAAGACGAAACGATAGAGAAAAGGAAGGGGACTTGCGGGAGGTTAGATATTTTTGGGTTTTAGAGAGAGAGTCTAGCTTCTCTCTAAAATATCCACTGCGATCAGACCTTCGGCGGTCTTCGGAACAAGAAGAAGAACTGCTCTACGCGGAGAGGGCTTGACATTAGATGCCCAGATTTTGGGAGTTTTCGCCATTTCCGAGAGGTAGGGATTCTCACTCTTGGTTTTGATAACTGTTTGAGTCTGCAGTAGCAAATGTTTCGGTTGGTTGAGGCCTTGAGCGACCGTTTGCAGTCGATTCCCAGTACTTAGGCAAGGAAATGTTGAATTTGAGACCCGCGAGCAGTCCATATCCCGAGTCCCTCTGGACTGTTTGGGTTAAATATTGATGGATGGTTCCATAAATCATGTATTGGTGTGATTAGTGGGAAATGGCCGAGAAATACGGAGTTCACAAAGTGAGCCTTGGAGTGATTTGTGTTTGATAGGAGCAGATCAGCGAGGTTTCTTGTTCAGAAACGATAACTTCACAAAATATAAATTGTGAGAATATGGGTTTGGTCAAGTAATCAATCGGTGCTTGTGTTTGATCATTGGCAAGTGGTAGTACGATGTTTGAAATGATAATTACATGACATGATTGTGATTTATTTTTTTATGTGAATATATTCGTATTTATATATTTGCGTGTAATTAAGACGTATTAGGTGGCGTCTGTCATTATGTCTGTGAACATCCACCACAAGTATAGGAGTGAGTGCGTGAGAGAAGTCTAGAAAATGGATTCGGAGGGAATTAGACTAAAAATGTTAATTATCGGAGGGTAGTCCAATTTAAAAATATCGTCATCGGAGCGGGCTGGTGTCGTAGGTAGTCGCAATAGATAATATATCCAATCGTCGGAGCGGCGATTGATATATATACAGCGTCGGAGGGTTGTCGCTTAAGTAACAAAACTATAATTCTCATACGGGGCTTAGGCGAGTGTGAGAGAGTCGATGGTTCGGGATTCGAGTTGGTCGTGTAGGCGTTGAATAAGATCGTCGTTTCTTTGCAGAATGTATGTTTATTTTTGGAGCGTTACCTTTACTTGGGTGGAGAGTAGCCGCTTGGGGTGATTCATTTGCGGTATGGCTCACCGGAGTCGTGGGAATTTGTTATTCCCGGTACGGGGGCGCACGGGGAGGCGGCTCATCATAGGCGAGCTTTAGAAGAAAGTAGGGTTGTGGAGCTTTGATTTTGTGATATCTTATGTATTAAAATTTTAGATTTTAATATGTGTTGTATAAAAGTAAAATTTTAACTCTTGTAACTATTGTATATAGTTGGTATGTTTATGGATATTGTAGTATGGGCGAGGCCGTTTGTCGTATTTGTATTATTGTGATTATATTGGGCTGCTGGGACGGGTTCGTACGGCGTTGTTGAGTAATTGGGAACACGTCTGAAAGGAGACTCATGATTTTACGAGAAGAGGAGTCGGGTAACCGATATCCGCTTGTATTCCAGCGAGTTGTGGTGGTCAGACGGGCCTGGAAAATGGGGGCGTCACAAGAGATATCCAATATTATTTTTAAAAAGTTATATGATCAATTTTTATTTAGGAATGGTATTTATTTATTTTATAAAAAATTTAAAGAAAATTAACAGTTTAACTTTTTAAAAAAAATTTTTTTTTTATTCTTATTAGGAAATATAATTTTATTGAAAATTGCTTTGAAAGTTATTTTATTTAAAAAATGGACAATCTTATTTAAAAACAAATGAATGAAGGACATTTTGGTTAAAAACAAAATTTTGAATTTTTCTTAAAACAAAATTTAGATTCTTTCCTAAAGAAAATCATCTTTCTATTTTTTTTTATTAGAGACAAAATATTATTTAAAAAAAACATATTATGAACTTGCTTTATTAACTCAAAATTATTGAATTATTCACTCATTTAACACATAAATATATACAATCAACTCCAATTTAAATATCTAATTATTTCAGCCTAATTTAATATGCATATCTAAAATTTAATCATACTAAATTAAATAAAAAGTTAAGCTTACTTATAAACTTTATACTAATTAACAACTCAAAAAGTGATAACTTAGGATAAATTCAAGTGATGCAAAATTTGATTTTTCATAATTAAAGACCAATTCGACACAATGGAACCTAAAATTACATCCAAAATATCATAATTTTTTAATTAACAACATGAAAGTATACCACCCCAGGGTTAATGGTTAGAACACAAAAATATGATCGAACCCAAATATCCTAAATTAATCCCAAATACAATAAAACTAAGAATACAAAATTCAAACTTATATAAAACATATTTCATTCCATCATGCCCAAATCTCACATAATCAAGCCCATTCTAATCCCATAATGTATATACATGTGAACTTTATGCCAATTAAAATGAAAGTTGGCTAATTTTTAGGAGATTAAAGAGAGAAGCCCGATAGATATGCGGTGAGAAAAAAAAAGGCAAAAAGTGTTTGTACTATAAAAAGAGGACAAAGCGGAAAAATATTGCAAATCTAATGAAACCCAAAATAAGGATAAAAATACATCATTTTGACAAATTTACCCCTCTAACCACCTTATAACAAGCTTGCTACCGTTTCGCTAGCTTTACTTTTCCATGCATTTACCTTTCCTTATTTCTTCTCCCCACGATTCTAACTCTTACTCCATACTTGTTGTTTTCCTTCCGGTCTCTCTTTCACCAGTTGTTTATAGCTAGGGATTTCCTCCAACTTTCCTTTTTCCCTCTATTTTTATTTGTATTTATTTACTTATGATTCTAACTCTTCTTTTTTATCAATTATCTTAGATTTGACACTAATATAGCTATTTTATTTACAATGGTTAAATTCGAGATTTAATTAAGTTTGTTAGAATATAACTTAACGATGATTAGAATCAATTTAAATAGCTACTTGTTACAAACCTGGACTTAACCCCCTTCATGTTTATTCAAATATAACTTAACGATGGTTAAGTTCAATCTAAATAGCTATTGTGTTACAAACCTAGACTAAACTCATTTCAAGTTTGTTCATATACTACTTAACGATGGTTAAGTCCAAATTAAATATCTATTGTGTTACAAACTTTGACTTAACCCTTGGAAATTTTTTTTTTAAAAACAATTTTCATTGTATTTAGGAATTCAATGACAAGCGATCTTATATATATTTATATATTTACGATCCTACTATTCTCCTTGAAATCAAATGGTAAGAAACTTTGTTTTGTTACATTTTAATTGAAATGGGGTTACATTGAATCAAATAAATCCAAGCAGTAATAACATTGGATGATTTTATTGACCCATCATAATAAACGGAATATGTTGTTCTTCTCCACATTTGAACAAGCAAAAACAATTCGATCTATATTCATAAAATTTGTGAAATAAAAAATAAAAAAACTTATCAGGTCATTAACTTCATGGTCTGTGAGATTAGTGAGATCTTATAATGTTTGGACATGCACGAAAGATTCTCGAGTTTTGCTTAATTTGTGCACTCATGATCACATCCTTTGGAATCATTTTTGTTCCTTGTGGAAAAAATCTACAATTTGGCTTTGACAAAAAACTTAAGCAAGTAGGACACGAAGGAAAATCTACATGGATCGAAATGGAGTTCCAACAGTTTATATTAAGTAAGCATTAGGGAATTCTGAGGATCGATTACCAAATAGCATACTAAAGAAATTTGATGGCCAGGCGGAACATTGAACAACACTATAAATGCGGAGATTGGATCTTGTTTAAAGGCCCACCAGGCTATAGCTTGTGAAGCAAATGTCAATTGAAGTTGTAAAAACAAATGGCATGGGATTGAAGTTTAATGGTATTTCGTTATTGGATTGTATATTTATTATAAATTGACCTCACAAATGAAAATTTCATTAGCAAATTAAAAGAACTTAATTAGAACCAAGCAAATCAAAAACTGGAAAGATATATCTTTTTAGTCATATATAGCTTCACTGATTAAAGAAGTAGAAATGCCGATTTAAAGATAGATAGCATCAGACAAAAGTTTAGGCCTTTATTGGAAACTGGAAACTGTTGCGAAGACATTTTTTCTCTCTTTAAAATAGTGACTCAGGGAACAGTTTTAACTTTTAATAAAAAATAATTTTTGAGAATTTGTTCTTAAAATAGGTTGAGAATAAAAAAGGAAAATAGTCTTTCATCTGTTATATATATATATATATATATATATATATATATATATATATATATATATTATTTTTTTTTTTTTTTTTTTTTTAACACAAACAATTGATAACTATTTCCAGGAATTGTAATCAAAGACTATTTTTGAAAATCATTTCAGCCTCCCATATCAGCCCCTTTTCAAATTTGCAGAAGCTATTCTTAGAGTCAAAATTACCTATAGGTGGTTGGGCCAGTCTGATTTAAAAACCACATAGAGGTGAAGCTAATGGAAAGTCCAACAATCCACTGGCTGTGCAAGAACCCAAAACAACATTATCCCCAACTACATCCTACAAGTTGGAAACAAAGAACACGTGAGTTTGCAAAATTGGAATTTGCATTAAGGTGACTGGACAAATTTTGAGAAAAATGGGAGAATTAAAAGGAACTCACACGTTAATAATGTATTCCCATTCACCAAATAGAAAAATCAACAAGACAGAAAATGGTAAAGACAACAAATTGTTCAGCAACACCATAGAAACTTCATTAAGAGATCCAGATCTTGTCAACTGTTTGGCTTTGTCCATGACCAAACGTAGGGTAAGCTGTCACAAAGAATAAATTAAATTTGCATGATAATGGATATTGAGAATGTGTAGAGATTCAAACAGAGCACCATTGCCAAGCTCAAACTACGAGATCCTTACGCTCAAATGAGGTAGAAACAAATAATCCATGTAAAGAAAATACATGTACTGAATAGCTTTACTTTGTTTAAAGCCACAATTCAAAATTTGCCATACCCAGCCCTTCAGATGGAAAGAGATCTGTGATACCACCACTTATAGCCGAGATGAACTGCAATGTATTGAGACATTTATCAGCTGGAAAACTTAAAATCATATTGTAACTTTGCAGGGTAATAGAAAATGCAAACAGAGATGGAGAACTCAAGCAGCCATGGTGAGAACTGATCGTGAGTTTTATATACTCTGGCAGGTGGCGGGTTTCACTTCTTCAGTTTTGGCAAAATGAACAACTTAACAAATACCAGCATATGTAAGGGAAGAAAATTCTAAATTCTCCAAGATTCAAAATGACGCGAAAATTGAATCAAATTAAAATACAATGTACCGATCTCAGAAATTACAAAAGCTTGACATACGGTAACCTATCAATATAAGTTCCTTTTCTTAAGTGAAAATCATTCAGGAAGAGGTTGTGTTTAAATGTCTTATTTCTTAATACAATAAACAAGAGTTCTAAGCATAGTAAAGGGTAACTAACTGTTATCTGACCTATTTGACTCTCGACCAAAAAACAGGTACATCCCTTGGCTCTGCAATCACCACCATCATCAGAAACTATATCTCAAATTGTGAACAAATAACTACAAGTTAACAAGTTCACACAAAGTGAGATTGGAGTATCACACCATTAAGAACATGGCAGTCACACTTTCTGGTTCTGAAGCTTATGGAAAATCTAAAATATTCTCCGGTTGCTGTTAAAATATTTGTCATATTCTTCAGAATCGTCACCATTACAATATTTATGTATTTCAAGCTGAAAAATTCATCCAGAAAATATTTGTTCCCCTTAATGAATAAGTGGAATCTTATCATGTTGGCTTCATATGAAGATAATCTCTTATTCACGATCTCTAAACCATTATTTTCTCATCATAGCATTCACTTCTTTTCCAAGTTAAATCAATATCAATTTGGCTCATAAAAGGACTATTAAATTCAGTTCGTAACATACCTATACATGCCTGATACAAGCATTCCGACGAAGATTATGTTAACAGGGATCCAGACTCTAATCAGCTTCCAATTCAGTCTTTCCACTGAAACTGCCCCACAGAGGGCCAACAAAACAACAACTACAGAACTAATAAAGTTCTGCAAAATTAAGGAGAAAGAAATTAATTTTCCAGTGACAAATAGTGTTAAATACAAACATATACGTACAACAAACATTCCTCACGCACACTACAGATGCCATTGAAGCCTGCTGGTAAAGGATTAGAATGGTAGAGTGGGTTTGTGAGAGGTTCCGTTTTAATTCACAATAAGAACAAAAAGGGGAAAAAGAAAAAGTTGTAAAGATTGGTTGCTAATAAAATCAGAACATTTGTAGAATAGGAAAAATTTCCCTGAAGCATTAATACTCATATTTGGCGAAATGTACCTGATAAAATGTCAAAGATATTTATGCACATTGAAATGTAACTCTAGTAGCAACATTTGTTTTAGCGGTATCATGCTGCAGAGGAAATGCAGTAAGCTGTTCCAGATAGAAGAGGCCCAGATTTTCTTCTAAATCCATGTTGCTTGCTTTGCCCCATCAATTAGGATATTTATAGTGTCAGCGAGAAGGTGCTCGAGTCCCCCTAAAATACTTGCATGAGGGATGTCAAAGTTTTACAAGTCAGTTAAGGATTAAGAAATATGCATCAATTTTGCAGTGAACTTTAAATCATTAAAATGTTTTTTTCCCACAATTCAACTTTACAATCACTTTATTTCTAGGTAGGGTTTTTATGTATTAATTGTCCAAATGCCAATATATCAGTCAGATACTAGAGAGGCATTTAGAATCTTCATAAAATATGCTGAGGCCGCTTGAAGTAAAAGAAGAAAT
Source organism: Tetrastigma voinierianum (assembly GCA_016808115.1). Lineage (NCBI taxonomy): Eukaryota > Viridiplantae > Streptophyta > Magnoliopsida > Vitales > Vitaceae > Tetrastigma > Tetrastigma voinierianum. The sequence goes on from JAEQBH010009822.1 coordinate 13,190, forward strand.
ATCAAAGATTAATAATAAATCAGAAAAATCAAATTCAAGTGTGCTGTTTATATAAAACCAATCATTCCTGCTCTCTGAAATTTGAAGAAACCAAACAGTAAAACTTGGCAATTGCATTCTGAAAATATAAATAATGATATGATGATAAATATTCATGTGAAAATGCAAAGTGAAAATTTGTTTTAACATACAAGAAGAAGAATAACAAGTTAAACTTGCATATGAGAAAATAGTTAGACAATACAAAGGTGATTAGATGATACAAGTGTGATTGAGAAAAGCACTAGCAAGATGAGAAGATTGGCGTGGTAAACCTTGTTCTTCCTACGTTACGCATTCATTGCAATATTGCTAATCGACTGTTTCACGGCCCCAGCGGGCAAGTAGTCTTTATACGCTTCATTAACTCTTTCACGAGTGTTACTTTCCATTTAAGAACTTGGCTACGATTCTTTGTAATCCACAGGATATCCATGATTTGTTTGAAATCGGATGTCATGGCATGGGCTTTTGCATTTGAGGTTAAAAAGACAAGCAATATGAGGGTGTTTGGACACTCAAGCCCAAAGCGGCTCATACAGTTCTAGAGACAAGAAGTAGAGCATCAATCAAGTCGCTCATTATTTTTATTATGATGCACGTAATGAAGGCTAATACTCTTTTGAATAGGCAACACAATGCATGTCAAATTTATCATAAAGTTTCTAGATTCATTTGTAGATAATTGTTTAGAAATTTCTGAAATGAATTTGTTCCATTTTGGTTTCAAGAGGCCATTTTAAAGTGATACAGAATGGAACCATTTCTATCAGTATATAGACTACTTCCATCGGACCAAATCAGTATGCTAATATGATGTAAACTTACACTTAAATTATGCCACACACTCGAAACAATTGTCTTAGTTGATTAATGAAAGAAAATTTCCAGGACCTTATTAATTATCTTAAACTTCAAGTTTCTTGGTCTGTTGTTTTTTCCCCACTTTTTAATATGTAAATAATTTTAATAAGCGCATCTCAACAAATATTTTAAAACCCATTTTATATAAATAGTATCGATGAAGATGGAGAAAACTAAAGGAAAATTTTAAAATTACCTCTATTAAGAAAAATACATTTAGAAAAATGTCATATAGAATTGAAAATAGTATTGAAAGGATCTTCAAAAGGGTTTGCGAATGAAAAATCGTTAAAAGAAAAAAAAGATGTAGCTTGATTTTAGAAGCAAATTAAGAGAATTTAAACTATTAAGAAAGTTTTGTCCCAAGTAAACGTTGAAAAGTAGGCCCCTTTTCGAGGTGAATATTTTGTCTCCATATCCCAAATAAAACAACAAGATTGGATCAATGCAAAACTGTCTCAGTATTTCATAAGCATTTCATATGCTAAGCCAAATAACTAGACTTTTAAACAAAGCGGGATCTCAGCTACACATATCGAAAAACACACACACACACAATTTGAACAACTCAATGTGCTCAATACGGTAACAAACTTTGTGGCTTTTAGCATCCATGGAAAATTGGGCGACATAAAAAATGAAAGGCTTAACGAGAGAGCGATATTAGCTTGTTCGTACCTACTAGTTATAACTCTACGAGACAATGGCGGAGGCGGATTTGAAAGGGGAGATGGAGATTATTAAGAAGAAATTAAGGAAGAATAATAGTGGCCCAAAATCCATCAATCTTTGGGAACATGACTCTTCCACTTAAAGTGAGTCCCTTGTTCTATTTATCATTAACACTAATTGGGTGCATCGGTCAGTCGGTTTTTTCTAAGTTACATACCAAACATAGACGGGGAAATTAAATTGGAACATTTGTATTTGAGGCTTGTTTTAAAATATCCTCGAATACTATCCCTACCACGAAGTAAATTTTGTTTTGATTCGGGTTGGAATGTTTAAGAGAAACGGGGATTAGGTTCATATGAAGCACTTTTCAACACTGCCATGACTCTGAATCCACTGTTGACCCCATCTTCTTGAACAAGGATATCGAACCTTCCGATTAGAAATTTCTTTAGGTTCGTATCTCATCAGTATAATGCCAAGTATTTAATCTTGGTTAGTTGAACTTTTCTTGCTCGTTTTCGAGGGCACATAACTCTAGCATTTCCCGACTTTGTGCTGAACTCGAGAGATACGGATTCGGATATAGTTATTTCATGAGGCAAATACTACTAGTTATATGATGAATCTCCACTATATAACAATATTGTCATATGTAAGAAAGAGGTGAATGACTAACAAATATTTTTGAATTGTTTCATGAGGTAACTACTATTAGTAATATGATGAATCTCCATGCATGATATAACAATATTGTCATGTGTAAATATATAATCAATGTGAATCGGACTTTCTATATATGGTGTATAGAATTTGAAGGTAGAATTTAACCTCTAAAGACTAAACCTAAGCCAACATTTATTTAATCCCAGATATTCAACCCGAACTTAACCTAAATCTGGTAAATATCAAATTGGCCAGTGTAATTAAATCATACTAGTCCAAATTGAATTGAATTTAACATTTTAAAGATGATGATTTTAAATTTATTTTCTCGAATGTTGCTTGCAAAATTTAAATAATAAAAAGATAATATTTCAAGATAACAAAATAAAGTATAATATAAGCTATACATTATATAACATTTTCTATACAAAAAATTAAAAGCAAATATAATAGACATCATTACCTGCAAGAAAAAAATCTGAGACTACACACATCGAAGAAAAGATTAAACCATGTAACTAAGGTGAGTTGGGATCAAAAGAACCAACTATAACCCACCATCCCAATTCTGATCGGTGATTGCTCAAAACGACTTCGAGGACAAATTTTCCATCCTTACGAACACAAATCAATCCCATGTGAATAGTAAATAATAGATGATCTTATCAATGTTTTAAAAACCAGATCGAGGCAATTTATCTATCCTTAAGGAGACAAATCCCATGTGAATAATAAAATAATAGATCATCTTCATCTTACCCCGGAACTACAGCAGAGGATCTTGGAGTGTGACATAAGAGGGGAGGATGGGGAATCACGAATCTTTCTTCATCAAAATCTTAGGGAAGAAACTCGTCCTAGATCTCAAGCTCCCGCCCTCTTTAAATTAGAACAGAGAATTGGGAAGACTAAAATCAGGTGCTTCTCGATATCTTGATGAAATTGAATTGGTAAACAAAAAGAAAAGAGTGGAGTTCATGAAAAGAAGCGAAGAAAATCTTTGAGATTGAATTTATTGTTAACTATGAGCGGGAAAGTAGGAAAGCACTACGCCATAGTTGCAATAAATGACAAAACAAAGTCTATTATCATAACCAAGCAAAAAAGCACTTTTAGCAACTACCACATGGAAGGTACACGATAATCAATTATAAGTCATGTGATCCATGTTTGCCTTCAATTTTCTTTGTAATTTCTCATAATCATGATCTGATGGGTGGTTCTATCTATAAATGAAAAAAACCTATTACATGACTGCAAAGAAGCCATGTTACTCGAACAAAGTAAATATCTATATATTTGATTCCATGCGATATTGCAATTACATTAAACAAATGTTTTTTCCATCCAATTAAGCCACGGTTGAGATTTTTATTAAAATAATGGTTTTGAGTTTTAAAGGTTAAAACCTTTCTAAAATATCTACCAGAGCAAGCTCTAAATACAGTCTTGAAGTATTTTGTGTCCCAAATAAAGGTGTACTCATAGAGGCACAAGAAAGGCATATACACCAACTTAGACAATAAATAAATAATTATAATAATGGATTCTAAAAAAATAAGAAAAGTACTTTTAGAATCACATGAAAATGTATAAAAGAAACAATGAAATTCATAACAAAAAAAGCCATTAAAAATAAAGCAAAACACATAATATCAAAATGAATGATTTTTCATTGTCATTAGATTATAATTTAATTTCTTCTCTCTTCAAAAATTTAATTCTCTCATTGCTTTATCAAATAATCTTTAGTGCTATCATAACTACACTGTAAAGATCATCGAAAAATCATAATCGTATCTACTTGTAATATCATTCCCGTTTGATGTCTACTTTATTTTCATTAAACTAATTCTGTGGTATTTTCCTTATCTATCAGTTTAGATAACAGTTAGCTTAGCCTTGGTCTCGATACCACATGTCTTTGCCATGGTTGGAAGATTCTAGGGTATGCAGGGCCTGTGGGAGGACCCAGAGGCCCCAATTAGGCCTCCCTGCAGACCCCTGTGTAGAAAGATAACAACAACATACCAAATTTGGTTGCAGGTTTAGTTTATGGACATTTCAAGATGCTTACCTTTAAAAGTAATCGGTAGCATTTACACAAAGGAAGATTCTAGCATTTGGATATTACAAGTATTCACCATGAAGACAATTTACATCAATTGCAAAATGATTCTACTATAATGAATTTGTTCTGTAAAAATGTCTACATAAGCATTTAATTTGATAAGTTTTCAATTGCATACCGCGAAAGTCTGTCTATAAGATTCTAATTGGGGGCATCCCCAGCACGATCATACGATCTACTGTTCTTTTGGCAACATCATGCCGAAGCTATGGTTTTTCATCACAGCGAGAGATGTAAGAAACAAAAAAAGACATTTTAGATATTATACATTTCAACTTAGAACAAATTACATTTATTATAAAATCAACTCACTTTCGAAGGTGCATAACTTGTGGGTCAATTTTGGGAAGTATGGATATTGCCTTTTGTAATTGCTCGTACCATATCACTAGGATGCGGTTCCATGAAAGGACAATCATATCATTAGGTAAAACGTCACGAGGTGAAATAGCAAACAAATATTACCAAGCTAAATTCAAAGACAAATATATGACCGAGTAAAAGATAAATGGACAAAAAAATTCTCGAGTTAACGAGGTTAAAAAACAAAACATCTAAAGATGCATGCCTGCGGAACACCTCAGCGCGTGTCTTGTGTTAATAATCCACTGACCTTCGCAGCCGACCTCAATAACTGGCTATACAAATGCTTAGTCAAAGAAGCTGGAAATATGAGAAAATAAAATAAAATAATATTTCATTACATGCTCATGTGTTGTGTCAAAAGATGCATGACTACATGCTAATAGCCGTTCAAGTTTACATAACCATGGGCATTATGACAACAATTGACAACAATATTCCAAGGTTGCCAAGAACAATACTAAGAAGTTTGAAAAACCTAGATTCCATGTTACTACTCTATATGACTGTTTAGGTACAAATTTTGGACAATAGTAAAGACAATTAGTAACCCATTTGGGAGTGATCTTGATAGAAGCGTCTAAATGATTGGAAGGATCACCTAAATGATTGCCATGGATACTTTAAGAGATTATCCAGGTTTTTTAAAATGATTTTCAAATGTTCACATAACGAGGTAGTGCAGCGAACAATTGCACTAAACATTAGGAATCACTCGACTCTCTAAAAGAATCTATCCCGGATGGCCGCGAAGAATGTCGGTTCACGATCATTTTATTTACGAGACGATGGGTGGAGTCGGTGTCTGAAGTAAACATGGCGACTGGTATCAAGTTTACATTTTATTCGATTCTCATAAGAAAAGAACCGTGTGAACCCACTAAGAACTAAGCTAATAAAACCATGGCTGTATTCTGAGAATGTCGAACCTTACATAGTACTTATTATTGTTCGATATAAAAGTTTATATTAGATGACATTATAATTTTAAATACACACACACACACACACACATATATATACACACACACACACACACATATATATATATATATATATATATATATATATATCATATATATATATATATATATATATATATATTCGAGAGAGAGATGACAAAGAGTTTAACATACTAAGGACTATTTGCACGTTTAAGAATATATGGCCGAGAGAAATTAAGGCCATTTGTGCTCTAGCATGTGGAACAACACCTAGCATTTCAACTCGATCGTGAAGAGAGTTCTTTTCTCTCATTTCTTCTAGCCGCATTCGTTTAGGTCCATCACCTCCGACAATGAAACAGACCTTAAATACGATGCAATGAGATGATTGAGCCTTGAACAAACATGCAAATAGTTGTGATTCCGTCATGTAAACATGAAACTGCCATCCATACACTAATTTTTCCATGTAGAGATATACCAAATAGAAATAGAAAAACAGGTGCCACCTAGATTGGCTTTCTTAAAAGGTAATAATACTATACTAAGCAAGAGCAGCTCCCAAGTTAAAATCATGAGAGTTTATTTCCAGGAATATGTTTTGATCCCAAAATAAATGGTAGGACCTCTCAAAGCAGATATGGTTGTTTAAGTCTAAAATAATAATTAAAATAATAAATATAAATACAAATACAAAAAAATAAAAATAAACACAGAAAAAAATTACAAAACTGCTTGGAAAAGATAACAATTCTATTGAATCTTCAAAAGACAATAAAATGGTCATGAATGCAAAACACAGGCTTGCAAATCTGTGGAATAGAATTCATATATACTTGAGTCCTACGATCGGTGTAAGGCGACAAAGTGCTTCTTAGTAGCATAAAGCAAAGAAACCCATAGGCAAGTTATTTCAAACATCCAAATAATTGAAGTTTCCAATCAACTATTAACCGTCATAAAGCATGAATTGACAAATTAGAAAACATAAAAAAAACCTAAAAACAAAGTGCAGCAACTCATTTGCCTGCATCTTTTTATAAGTATGAACCCAGTATGTTATTACTTTTATTATCATCATCATCGTCATCATATGAAAAAGGTAATGCATTGAAAAAGTATGCATAGGTATATACAAGCAACAAAAATCAAGGCATGAATACACCCAGAAAAAAAAAAAAAGGAAAACACACTCTACAAGGGCCTGACTAATCCATAAAGTCCAATTAGTGACATAGACCCGCCCTAAATGTACAATCTAATCCAAACCCAAAAAAAACACAGAACTTTAATCTTTCATCCGAATTTTCGCAATTCTCAAGCTCCCAGTGAACGAGAAAAGACATAAGGAGTAGCAAAAGATAAACCCGATATATTGTTAATATGCTTTAATATAGTTTTAACATCAATGATTTATCAATCACGATTACCTCAATGAACAATTTGATGTTTATAAACAATTGTCAAAATATAAATTGATAGCCTTAGATAATGAGATAGAATGCATTGCCAAAAAGATAGGATTTAATCGATAAACCTAATTTGGTATCATGGGATCTCTCATTTTAGGGCTAAAGAATGTCTCTATCTCTTATATGCAATAGATGTTACCCTTTCAAGCGGCGAGAAGAAATGATGATCCACCATTTAAGATGGTGATGGCTTGAATCCATTAGATGCTACTCATATTTCGGAGGATACGTGTGAATACGTCAAAGGAATGAGGTGGTGAGTCACGGTGACAGCGCAAAGAGATAAGATAAATAACAAATAGAGCAAATTCCTCGTCGGAGAAAGAGAAACCCGAGAACAACGATTCAACAAAGTACGAGGTATGCATCAAAATCAAGAGTTATTACTATATGATATTAGTAACTCACATTGGGGAACAAATGGCGCCACTTCGGGGATGACTTCAACAAGAAGCAAATCTGCCCCTTTCCGATAAACCAATGCAGCTTATCCGCAGCCAATTACAATTTCATCTTGGGTGAGTTTTTACGGAGCGGGCTGAACATGGCGGTGTCCGCGCATTTGGTATTACAAGACCTTCTATACGGTGGTAGCCTAACCGTGAAGCTATGTTTTCCTTACTTGTATGAGAAACACAAATGGCCTGACTCACATCTGCTAAAGTAAATTGCAGCACCTTGTTCATGTGAATGCTCCCCACATCAGCAAAGCCATAGAGTGAATGGTCAGTGAATACAACTTTGTAACCCATAGTGCGTGCATGCATTAGAGCTTCATAATGAAGTTGAGGCTTGATGTCCATGCACCAATGTTATCTTTTCCCGAATGAGTCGTCCTCATAATTGGAGGATTATAAAATGTGGTGGAGTGTTACTATGGCTTGGCTTCAAAGGTATGTAGTAAACTTTCAAGCCACGATCATATATCTCACTCCCGAGAGCGATTTCATAAGCATGAGTGAGGAACCACCACACGGACAACAGCGTATTACAAAATGCATAACCATTTGCAACCTGAGTGAAGTGAAAATAAATATGATTCTCTATGCTTTCCGGGTAGACAATATGAACAATACAATTTGCAATGAAAAACATTCATTTTCCTTGACAAGAACTAAAAGAGACAAAGTCGATAAAGGAGTGTAATTTTTCTCGATTTCTTTCATTTTGTTCCCTTCCACCAAACGGGGAAGAAGAAACATTGCCTTTTCTTTTCTCCTGGCAACATTCCTATTATGACACAAATATAAGGCTGCATACAAATATCTGAGCCTTGCAATAAAACTGAGTGACTATCGACCTTATGACTAAGCTTGAGCAAGCATTGTATTAGATAGTAAATGTGATTCTCCCGCTCCACCAAAGTTGGGATAAAAGAAATCGAGACACCATTAAATTTTATGCCTTTTACGGTCACCCATGGCATCCCGATGTCTCAACTGCGCAATAAAGATAAAATTTTGTTTGAGATGGAGAAGCTACCCATCCATACAAAACATGATAAAACAGAATAGATGTAAACCAAGATAGCAACCAACAAAACAGCATATTAATATGATTTAAAACAATAAATATCAATAAATAAATTTAAAAAAAAACAATGAAACCATTACATAAATCTCAATAAGGTTATGTGAGGAAATACAATGGCTATTAATCATGGTCATACAGTCACACTCTTGAAGCAAATCCGTCAAAGAATTATTGATGGCTATACCTTCTATCACCACTTCTCATATGCTTTGCTAAACTACCCATTGCTTAAAATGAGAATGTGTGGAAACTCTAAAAGTAAGTTTAAATATGCAACCATTCAACAGAAAGGTAAATATTAATTAATAACACAGATGAACATTTTGCAAAATTTGATGTTTACATTACTAAGGAGGTTTGAGGAACATGCTTGGATGTTTCAGAGGAGTCAAATGTAGACCCCGACCACAGGAAGGAAGAGACCTGAAATTCTTAGAGTATAGAATGGTTACATGAAATTTTCTCCATCACAAAAGAATAATATACACTCCAAATAAAGATTAAGTTTAGCAACTGCCTTAAGAGCTGCATATTGTTTTGTTATTTTTAAGCTAAATGCATAAGCAATTGCGAAGAAAACTGTCTTACAAGATTGTCCACTTGAAAAAGGAAAAAAGTTAAAAGTCAAGTTATGTAACTACAGATGGCAGCTTTCTACAAATTCCTCATTGCCCGAACTCCTTTCCAGAAATTAGTCAATTTGTTCTAACTTTTCTAAGCGGAAATTCTCAGTTTTTATCCTAGAACTAAAACTTTAGCATCATTAGGAAAATGGTGTCCTGTTATCATTTAGCGAAAAGTATTTTCAATGTAGACCATAAACTTTTTATGGGTTTTCAATGTAGTCCATGAATTTTATGGGGTTTAATGTAGTTCATACTATAATCCAAAAATCCAAAATTTTCAACAATAGCATTGACATGTTAAAAGCATTCAAAGATAAACCTTATCCCTCTGTTTGATTTCCAAGAAAAAAAAAAGATAAATAAAAGAAAACAACATTTTCTCCCCTATGTTGCTTCTCATCCTTTGCTTCCAAAAAAGAGAGAGGGAAGGAAAAATGGAAAAGCCCCTGACATTGTGAACTACAAGTAAAGTGGCATTTTTCTATATTCGCAAATTATATTGATGAAAAACAAAATTTTACAATCAGAAATTTTTTACTTACTTTTTTCAGATTTTCCTGTCTATCAAACAAAATGTATTTTTATACGAGAAAACCTTACTTTTTAATACTTTCTCTCTATCTAAACTAAATATATTTTTATCCAAGAAAACATTTCCTGTTTTCCTAACAGAAATTCCAGTCCTAGCTGTAATCCAAACTGGGAATACTTCCAGGGCAGTTCAAATAGAAAGTTCCCTCTGTTTGGATAACCAAAAAATGAAGAAAAATAAAAGAAAACCCATTTTAATCACTGCATTACATCTCTCGCCGTCTTTGGCACCAAAAATCAAAAAAAAAAAAAAAAAAAGATAAAATTCAGAACAGCTAAGCCGATGGCTTGTATGAGTTTATAGGTAAAATCCAATATTCTTCGCTCCCGAGCCCCAGACAGAAAAAATATATTACAATTTGAAATTTTTAACCGTTCAGCGTTTAATTTTCTCGGCATCAAACAAGTAGATTGATTGACTTAGGATAGAGATAGGTAAATCTCTGTGGCTAATCGGTCGAACGCACCTTTAGGAGATTGACTGTTTGAAGATGATCTTGTCTGCAGTCCGAGAATTCTTTTCTTTGCAAGCGGTCGAAAATTTGTGTATAATGTAAATCAGCTCGCTTTAAATATTGAAATTTTAATTTAGGTGAATTCAATCGGGTTTATACCATGTTTGGTTTCACAAATGGCATAAATTATCTAATTTTATATTTTAAAAATAAAACTAACAAATGTAATTTAATTTATTTTTTTTAATTAAAATCTTCAAAAAATAATAATAGTTTAAAAATAAATATGGTTGTTTTACATAAATAAAGTATGGATTATTTAGAAACCACATATAATTGTTTTCTTTTTACACATTTTATCACTTTTGCATATTCTATTTGATGTTTTACAAGGATTCTAGCTTAGCTTAGAAACCCATAAACCAATCCGTTTCATTCTTTTACCATTTGTGTCAAGTTTTAAGGGCAAAATCATAGTTTTATTAAAAAAATCACTTTTTATTAGAACATCTAATCTTGTTGCCTGTTATCATTAAATTTTAGAACTTTATTATTAATAATTAACTCAAAATAACAAAGATAATATTTAAAAACAAAATTAATTATTCAGAACTTGCAAATCCCATTATTTTATTGGAGGACTACTATAAAATTGGTATTTTACTTTTCTATAATCTAAATATTCATATACATACAAAGCAATGTATGAATGAAATCTAACAGTAAAATGGTGATCGGAATTTTTACTCTAATCTTATTTGTGAGTGCAATTCATTAATTGCCAGAAGGAATGAGATTTTAATGTACACTCTCTATTCCTTGTATTAATAAATTTATATAAACTTTAAAAATAAAATCATAAACTCATTTTCACTCTAAAAAATAAAAACTCAAACAAAAAATATATATATTCTTAGCATCCATTGTCGCATACTGAATACCCTATCAGTGAATAGGTGTTTTAATTTTATTATTATCATCATTATTATGACCATCATCATCTTCTTAATTAATCAATTTCTTTATCTTTACTTCTTCTTTTTATTTTATTTTTTTAGGAAAAACTGGAAATTCATTACTTAGCTTCTAAATTTCTTTATCTTTACTTAGGAAAATAAAGAAAATAGAAGAATAAAGAGACCACCTTAACTAAGTTGGGTCCCCCAATAAAACTCACTTTCTATTGGACTTTAAACATTGAGTTAAAGATAAAACTGGCGTTATTGGGGAACTTTTCTTAATTTAAGCAGTGCAAATTTATGATAGGTATATAGTTTTAGGCAAGAAAAATGGCTCACAACCGAGGAACTATAAATTCGAGTTTGATATTAAAGTAATTCATTATCTTAAAATCTTATTCGCCATTTATTGATTTTAAAATGAATTTTAAAATCATAATTGTTAAATGCATTTTAAATTTATCTTAAAACCATAAATGTTAAATACAGTTTTATATATATATATATATATATATATATATATATATATATATATATATATATATATATATATATATATATATATATATTTAAAATAACTCTACAAATGTAACTCTCAGGAAGGTCAACTTGCTGTGAACTAGGTCCTCCCTCCAAAGCTCCATAATGGTTTTTCTATTTATTGCCATATTTTATCTAAAAGGTCTATATTTTTTTAATATAAATAACAATTTATTTATATCATGGTTCACATTGTGAATTTGGTATCACACTAAATCTATATTGTTGTATCCTTTTACGAGATTCTGATATTGGGTATCTTTGGATAAGTTATAGCCGGTGCGAATGGTGAGTGCGTGCTTCTAATGGATAACTTATAGTTACTAGTTGATTATAGATTACTATTTGATAAAACAGTTGATTAGAAGTAACCGATTGAATGTTAAATTAACTATATAAACATGATAAAGTGATATAAAGATATTGGACGTATATATATAAAAAAAGACCCAATTTTTTTTAAAAGAATTTCAAGTTAGTGATTTAATTTATATCACACAACTACGGATGAAATATTAAATGATATTTGGCCCATGGATGAATATTCATATTTAGATGAATATCAAATTTACAAAAGAATATTTATTTTATTTTATGCATCCGTATAAAATAGTAAAAAATATATTTATGATAAAATAAAAATACTTGCATTATGATTTTTAATTAATAATAAAATTAGCAACTTTTAATTACCATAATAAAGCCTAAAATATCTTATAATCTTTAATATTCTTTAAATTCAAATTTTATATAAAAATTATCATGATAAAGGATTTTTTTAAATACATTATAGTTTCAAGATAGTAAACTATGCCCAATAGGACTTAAACCCGAGACAACCCCTTTTCCCTATGCCCTTTGCCTATTTAAATGGTAAACGCTCTACCACTTGAGTTAGACATAATGAGCAATAAATGATTTTTTAATAGCCCATCGTAGCAACATGTGGTAAGCGCTTAACGTTTCACAAGGCGGGGCATAGGGAGAGATCGATGGATTAAAGTCCTAGTAAGCATAGTTTCTTACATTGCTAAACTAAAATATTTAATTGTATAAAATGATTTTTTTAATATAGTCGGTGAAGATCATGTAAAATTTACATTTATAGTCTAATAAGTAATGAGAGTCAAATTTTTTTATAGCTAAGCACTTTAGTTATAATGTAGAAAATTGTCCCATTGAGACTCACACTTGGGATCCTTCTCCTTCATATGCCCTACCTTTTTTTTTAAATGTTGAATCTTTTCTGCGCCAAAATTTAGGCATGATGGGCGTAATGAGAGTTATTAACTATTTAAAATAATTAAAATATCATTTTCTTAGATTTTCTAGGAACATTAGGAAAAGGATCTGGGATTTCCACAAAATAGATTGCGACAAAAATTTAAGTTCTTCTCCCTTTTATCTCCCTTTCTCGCCCTTTTATACCCATTAGGGGGTGGGGGTGGAAATGTTATAAGCACAATATTTAAATGGGACATTTATTGGCTCTTTACTCCCTTACGTTATACACTCATTATCATATTAATCTCCTACCATAAATTTCCTCATAACGCATGCTCATGTGATCCATTACACCTTCTTCGCTTGCTTTTTTCTCTTATGCTCGAGGTGGTTTATCTTCTTGTGTGTCCGAGCTCACCCTTTGATTTCCCTTTCCCGCCCTTTTATACCCATTGGGGGGTGGGGGGTGGAAATATTATAAACACACGATATTTAAATGGGACATTTATTTGGCTCTTTACACCCTTACGTTATCTGGCTCATTATCGAGTGTCTCTATGTAAATTTATCGTAATGCGTGCTCATGTGAATAAGTTTACACCTTCTTCGCTCACTTTTTCTCTTATTCCCGAGGTGGTTTATCTTCTCGTGTGTCAGAACTCTTCTTCTAGTTGCGAGATTCTTAGAGTTAGGGTTCTTTGTCGGATCTTCATGCCTTTTGAGCTTGGGTTTGCTTTATATCTTCCATGCTCGAGTGTCTGATTCAATCGAGCACCACGATCTCCTATGTAATGCCTAAAAGTAACCTAACGATTTATAACATGTTTATGGTATAAAATAAGTTAAATTGTATTTTTTCAGGAATTATGTTATTAAAGAACAAAAAATATATGATAAAACCCATAAATTATAAAATAATTAAGGTTAAATTGGTAAAAGTCAAAATGAGTACCCAAAGGTTATAAATGAGTAAGTGTATATGCCAAAATGGAAAATTTGATGAAGCGAAAGACAAAGAGCGACCAAAGCGATTTATTTGTGGAGATGAACTTTCGATAATGTTTTGCTTGTAAATGATAATATTGAAATGGCATATATGTCATATTGAATGAAAGTGTTAAGTGACAAAACGGTGGGCTTTCTTTAATCGAAATGATTATGCAACATTTATTTTTACAGTATTCGAAAATGTATATATGGTAAAAACCAGTTCGCGTCCCCGAATCGAGTTCGGCCTCCAGACTGGGTCGGGTACGAGGGCGCGACATCCTAAGGCTCAAAGTGGTTAAAGTTGTAGCATGCCCATCCTCCTTACCTGTTGAGCTTGTGTCACTCACATGATGCCACATGATTGGGTTCTAATCACCCACATGAACATTTGGGTCCACTTTCGCATGAATGCCACGTGTCTTTGTGGCTTATCCCATTCCACTTCTTACAGCGTCGTTTCAAGCCATTGTGGTTGGAATGGCCTTGTCACTGGTTGTTGTGCATTGTAAAAGCCATTGTTACTCTGGAGGTATTCGATAATCCAACGGAGTTCATACTTCTGAAGGTCATGTGGCTAAACTTTAAGGTATCGGGCGGCGCTCGAGTAATGTAACGGGTTCCACAACCAGAGAGTGACGTGGAGGAAGCTCAGATAAATGGAGTCGACCTTGCGAAGAGCGTGTTGTCGACCGCCGATGTGGAGAAGTGGCAAAGCTAATTGGATGATGTGGCCAACCCGAGGTAGAGACGAGGCTATTGAAATTTGGAATTAATGAAGGTACGAGCAAAATAGCGCGAGGATGGTCGAGACGGTGGGAACCTATGGAGGAAGGGTCGTCTGAAACTATGACGACGACAAATGTAGAGACTTCAGGTCCTCCTGAAAATGTACTTTAACCTGTCGAGATACTCTGTTCTCGACATGGTTTTTTAGATTAATGAAAATATAATTTGACAAGAAATTCGGCTAACACATATGTTTCTTATTATCAAGTGGCACAGTAAGGATTTGATGCAGCAGAGGTCGACGAGTGCACAGGCATAAGGATCATCTCACGGAGAACATCTTTCAGGAGAAATGCGCGCATGCAAGGACTTATGTTGCTGAGGCCAGGGTCGTCGAGGGGCTAGCCGCCCAGGCGCCAATATAACCATCTCGGGAGAACATTAAACTGTAGGGACTTCCCCGGCGTATATAATCATCTGGATAACATCTCAGGGAGAACATTACGCCTGTAGAGACTTATCTGCCCAAGGCTGAGGGCCGTCGAGGGCTAGCCGCCCAAGGCATAATATAATCATCTCAAAGAAAAATAATGTAACTTTTATTCAGGCATTTGAACAAGGGTATAATCGTCTCATTATAAGGGAGATCTACCAAAATTACTTCGTAAACATGGAGGAAATACCTTTAATAAAGTTGAAATGAAGGGTTTCCCAAGTGAACCTGCTCGGGCCGCTAGAGCTTCTCTGGCCCGAGGTCCGGTATTGTTCCGGGTCTTGGTTGTTCGAGGCATAAGGGCCTGATATTTCCTACCCTGCCCAAGTCAGGAGCTCTACATGCGACGGGGCCAAGCAAGACTCACGAGTGTAGGACACTGAATTAGAAAATTGTGATCTATAATATGACTAGCCCATTTAATGGAGAAATTACCTTTGTAAAGGCGTTGCGTGATCCTCCCATATGGGGCGTGAGGGTGAAGTATTCCCTTCCCGGAAAAGAATAATCATCTCGTAACATGGATATTGACTTGTGGGTGGCATGAGGACGGCGAAGTTGTCGAGTGGTAAGTTGACATGAATAAGTGTGTTATAAACAGACTTGACACCCTTAAAGTTTATTCAGAATTCTAACTTAACGATGGTTAAGTCGAGTGTATAGAAAATGTGTTAAAGCTTGGACTTGACACATTTGGCAGGTTCAAAATACGCCAGCAGCGAGATCAAGTTTGGAAGAAGCCGAGTCTGAATTTGGGGTTTGAATCACTTCTTCTTCACAACACATCCTACATAGACTTTTCTTCTTGAACTTGAGATGCTCTTGGAAATAAGAGAAGAACAAGAATTAAGTGGGTTAAGAGAAATTGCTAAGATTCTTTAAGTGATAAATAAAGAAAAATGGGAACCCAACTTCGTATTTTTTAAGGTTGGGAAGAGAGAAAGCTTGAAGGAATGAAAAATCATAAGAAAATGGTGATGTGGAGAGACACCTTGAAGGGTAATTTTGTCTAAAGTGATGATATTTTAAAGTTATAAAAGTAAGAGATTAGTTTTACAAATAATTTTTATTTTTGTCAATTTTAAACCAAATTCTAAAAAAAAAAAGTTATTTTTGAGTCCAAAATGAAGAGAAATAGAGAAGGAAGAAGAAGGGGAAAAGAAGGACGAAAGAGGGAGAAAGCCGAAAGAGGGAGAAAGCCAAAAGGGGGAGAAGAGAGAGCGATAAATGGAGAGAGAGGGAGTTGGGTAGGTTGGAGTAGGGTGACGGTGTAAAGGTTTGGGAAGATAAAGAATAATAAAGGTAGGGGAATTGAGATATTAGAAAATAATAATAAATTAAATTAAATTAAAAAGTAATATTTAATAATAATAATTATAATAATATAAGTGTAAATTTAGGGGTTTATAATGATATAGCATCCCCAAATTAATAATAAAAAGAAAAAATGGCTAAAGGCATAAACAATTGGTAATCCTAAAATGTCTAAAGATTATAGGTTTGATTAAACATACTGATCAAGAGTGATTTGATAAAACTTCTCTATCTAATCGAGCGTCATGCAGATCGCTCATCTGAGAATCAGCGAAAAGCGTACGTTGTAACGGTCGACGAGTAGAATATAAAGAAAAATCGAATGAAAACCGGATCGAAATGTCGGCTCTCATTCGAGGCCAAAATCACTCCTCATTTATGATGAAAAAAAAGAAAGAATAAAAGAAACTAGGGTTTCGAGGAACACCGATAATTAAGTTTAATTGTTTTGGACTTTTTTTATAAAAACTAATATGGGAAAATCAGCATTTTTTTTCCGGGCTTTACATTAACCGACAAGGCGACCATTGCTGTTATTGGCTGGGCCTGGATTTCATTGACGCCCCAGGCAGAAGAAACTCAAGCGGGCCTGCCTTATAGTTTGGCCCATCGCAGTAAATCTCTTTCATCATTTTCTCCGACAGTCTCAGTTCAGTATCCCTCGCTCATGGCTCCTCCCAAAATTCTACTCTGGCCCAGAGACGTTTTCAAGCCACCTCAACCGGCTCGTCAAGCGAATCTTATCAGTGATCTTTCGTTCTCCCTCTCTGTATTTATGTAAATATATGTCTGTAATCTAGTGTTTTTGATCCATTTTTGTTATTAATTTTGATTGTTCAATTAGGTTAACAAGTCCGCTGGTCCATTCGATGCGGTTCTCTGCGTGGGCCAGTTCTTCCCCGACTCGCCGGAGAAGCTCCAGGAGTTCATGGACTACATTGAAGGACGTTCTCAAATCCCTCTTCGACGTACTTCGTAATTTGACTATGTCGGTGCGCCCAAGAGTTCCCCATTGGCCGCTTCCCAGATTCGGCCAGATCACAGGGTTTCAAGATGGACAGTTTGAGGATATGTGATCATTTGTATTGGTTAAAGGCGTGGCAAGTTCACTCTCCATGGTATGAATTATGGGGTTTTTTGTTAATTATCTTTTTAATGCATTTTCTATTTTGGTTTCATGTAAGTAGAGAGAAGGGAAAAAGGGGAGTTGGAACTTGTAAGTTGTAACCATCAACTACGTAACAATGAGCATGTACTACGTTGCTTACTTTACTTATCAGTGATAATTTGTATTAGTTAAAAGGCAGTGGCAAGTTTCACTCTCCATGAGTATATAAGGGTTTTTTTGTTAATTTATCGCTTTTTAATGCATTTTCTGTTTGGTTTTCTGTGTAAGTAGAGAGAAAGTAAGGGAGTGGAGCTTGCATAAGTTAGTAACAATCATCTACGTATTAATGAGCATGCTACATTGCTGCTATTTCCATTCTTAATTTTTTAAAAAAGTGAATCAGAAAATTGTTTTTTAAACATGACAAATATGTTTCATTCCTTTAATCGTGTGGCTTTGGTAGCAGAAAACACGACCGGTTCCATACCATGCAATCCTATGATTCTTTGCAGTTTCAGATAGATTAAAATGAAACCTTCGCGCTTTTTACTTAGTTCTATCAGGCTTACTTGATTGAGGGATTGCATTGTTTGTCTAGATGGTGAAGACTAAATTAAAACAGGTTCATTTGGCTTGTTTTTCTGCATTTCTCTGGGGCCAAATATGGGTAGTTTGTTTAAGTTGACAAGTTTCGGCCTTTTTGCTTTAACCAAGCAGTCTTTTAATCGGCTCTTTTTAATTGCGTCGCAAACTACTGTAGTTTGTATTATATGACAGTTTGCATTTCAGCAGCATAATGGAGACAAAAGAAATGTGTGGCTCATTGCTTATTGTTGTAATTGGTTAGTTGATACTTTGACAATTTTGATACTAGTACAGACAAAAGAATTCTTTCATTTGTAACTTATGGTCTTGGGCCAACGTATCTAGTGGGATTAGGGACAGAAGTATTTTGGATTTTTTAACCTGGATGGGGTATAGGTAATTGTTTTTCGGGTTTGGGGTTTTTTCTTCATGTTTTTTGGTCCTTCTCCGGGCTTTGTCCCTTTTGTATACTCCCAGTGTACTTTTGGGCAGCCTTGCTGTTTTTTGTGATCAATGCATGTTTCTTTATCCATCAAAAAAAATACTAGTATAAACAAAACATCACTGAATGGTTACTTTCAAAATATATAATCTTTTTTTACCTTGAATGCATGTTATTGCTGTTGCAATTATCATTTTTTATCTGATTTCCTGTAATCTTAATTAGGGTTATATGTGGCCTAAATTTTTGGTAGGCAATCATTGGATGGTCAACAATTTGGAACATACAGTCAGATGATGTTGATGCATTGCGGGCATTGGCGGACAAGCCTGGAATAGTTGATTTGTATTCTTAACATATCCTTGTTGAAGCATTAGTCATTTCATTGCCTTAAAAATAACTGCCCAACTTCTAGTTTCGTATGAGTTGGATTTTCTTAATTAGATACCACTAATGAATGGCCCACTGGAGTCACAAAAGACTGTTACATCCTAATATTCCTCTAGGAATCTCAGATTCATCAGGTAGTGATTCTGTACCATATCAGAGCTAGTAAGGGAAATTAAACCTCATTGAAGTGCTGATGGGAAAATTATTTAGCATATATTTTCTTCTGAAACTAGTTCTGTTTTTTTCAACCAATCTAGTTCTTATTTGCCATTAGAATTTTTTGAATGTGTATTCAGACTTCAATCTAGTATTAGATTCAGCGTGGATCATGATAATTTTTCATTTATATGAATCAACGTCTTGAAACATCTCTAATTAAAAAGTATTTTTAATTGTTTGAGACTTTAATTGGCAAATGTGCCACAAAAAAGTTGCCCTCTATCTGTTGGGTTAATGCGGAAGTAAGTGTGGATTCGGAACACACATGCTACTTGATTTTTCTATGAATCACTTAGAAAATAATGTTATAGGAAATTGCAGTTTGGTTATCTTCAAGTAAAAAGAGGCATGGGGGGAGGACCAAGTCTCTGAAGTGAATCAGCTTGGATATTTTTTGGTAATTATGTGTGCCTCGAAATACCTCTTTTTCCCCCATGTGTGGAACGTGAGAATAATTGCAATAATTATCTAGGCATTGAATGGATTGGAGCAGCAAGGTAAATTCTTGTAGCTTTAAAAACTTGAGATCAGCTCTTTTTTTTTTTTTTTTTGTCTAAAATTGAGTTTCAAATGGTGGGCATATTTTTTATCATTGGGAGACCACCAAGCCCTGTAATAATTTGGTGTAACCTTTCCTTGGATGATTTTGATGATGCGACTCTTGGTGCTATTTCTATTCTTTGTTTCTCTTTTGTTTGAGTGCACGAAATTGATATTTGGAAAATTGCCAATTTATTGGCTTTCTATATACTTTGTGATCATTGTGGAAAATTTTTGTATGTTCATTACTATTTGTAGCGCCTTGACAAACCGATACTTCATTACGATCGGTTGTCTTACGCAATAGCTATCACATTCTTTGGTACAAAGGGTATTTTCTATGATCGAGAACCGTACTCCAATCTTGATCGCATGCGCATGTAACCCGCTTTTAGGTCTTGCTCACATTTGGGAATAAAGATAAACGAGGTTTGATTCTCCTTCTCAACTAGCTCTACAATCTTCCACCATCTTCTTGTTTCTTTGAGCAATGCATAAACTTCGTGTGTGTATTAATACCGATTGCCTTATGTTACTTTTGTAATGACCCACCCCTTTTGTGTAAATATTGTACGATATATGCTTCGATTTTATAACACCTACCTATTGTGTAGTGTTAGAAACTATTCTCTCTAGTTGACCCGACAAAAACTTCTCTTTATCTAAGTTAAGATCTCTTAGTCTCCAGCCTTGAATAAGAAATACGACAATGATAAATTGAGTGAGCAGATTCCCACCTTTGGAAGCCTTACATGGTCATGGACTCTCACATAAGGATTGGGGATTAAAATCGACAAAAAAAAAAAAAAAAAGGATTGGGGATTAAAGATTGATTTTGATTCAATTCGTTGTGACCCATTTCTCTTGCATGGATGTTATTTGATTTGCTTCCTTGACAGAGCCGTTGCGGTTTTCAAAACATTAGTTCCCACTGCTTTGGAAGCCTTGTGGTCATGGACTCCGCGTAAGGATTGGGGATTAAGGCGATTTTTGATACAATTTGTTGTGACCCATTTTCTCTTGCGTGGATGTTATTTGCTTTAATCTTGATGATCCCTTGCGGTTTCAAAACATTGTCTATATAATGGCATTTTTTAGAACATTATTTTGAAAGCTAACATCATTATCTTAAAGTCAACCTTGATTGAAAATTAAATGAGTAGTACCTAGTTTAAGCATGCATCGATAAAAAAAGTACCTAGTTTAAGCATGTGATGTTAGATCCACAGTAGTTTCTATTCCTTTTGTCTATTGCAATGAGGTATTATGAACTATTGATTAAGGCTTTTCAATCATACTTGCAACCACTTGTGTATTTACTTATTGGGCATATTTGTGGTAAAGTTTTTATCTATATCGAAAATGTTTTCCATCCCGAGAACCATGTTCTCCATTTGTATGAGTCATGCGTCGGTTGTGAATCTCTAAACTCCACCTAGATCCTTAAAGGCGAGATTATAGGCCAGTTAGTTAGAGTTGGTTTAGATCGGTTTTGGAGTGTGTGCACATCGACACCATAAGCGCTATGCATGAGATGTTGTGGCACAGCTCACGAGATTATAGGGCGGATTGATTAGTGTTGGTTTAGATCGGGTTCGATTGTTGAGGACATTGGCTGTATATGAGGAGATTATAGTTGCTCTTATAGCGCCATGCATGAGATATTGCTGAAATTTGGGTGCGAGGCGGAATAGGTGGAGGCCATTAAATTAGAGCCTTAATCTGCGCTCCTGACGGAGAGCTTAGAGTACACCACCACGCCTTTATTGCCCTCACACGGGTTCCTGACGGTTGCCCTCAGTCTCCGATAATTTAACTATATTCCGGCAAAAATTATAAGATTGATGCTGATGCCTGCTCCTTGTTGTCGAAATCGATATTACGACATGCGTAGTCATGGTTGCTTATGGTATGGAGGGATCGGGTTGGTAGGGCATGAGGCTTGAGGATGTCGATGGGCGCATGATGAGAAGGCAGGATGACATGGATTATGGATATGATGTTATATGTGAAGTGGCCTAGGATCTACCTTAAGAGCCCACATTTCTAATCTACGCGTGCCCCTCCACTGAGGTTCCATTCACTTTAAGCACCTATCTCTTGATGAGTGCTACTTCCCCATCACCTTCATATTCTTTACATTATTTGATTTAAGGTCTTGCCCTTTGTTGTTCGAGCTTACTGCATTCTTTAATTTGTGGTTCTGAATATTCTGTCCAGTCTAGTCCTACCAAAAGAAAAAAAAAATTTCTGTCCAGTCCAAGCTATAGAAAAAAAAAAAAGTGTCCTGTGCCTTTTTGGGTAAAAATGTCTATTTTTTTTTTTTTTTTTATGAGTAAGGAGTCATGAAAATGTATTAACTTTTTTTTTTTGAGTAAAAATGTATGACTTGCACTTGGATTTTTACTTTGTTGCATTTAGATTTAGGCATTCAATAACCTTTGGTTCTTGGTTCTGCTCCTCAGAAATTTATTCATGCCATTTCTCCCATTCCATCCAGCATCTACAATGTCTTCGGCTGAGATTTCCATGAAGCCACCAAATACTACCTTATTTCCTTATAAAGTTATTGAAAGAGACGGCTCACTAATCAAACAGCTCAAGAGACTAAGTGACAGTGTTTTCTGAGAGGGGGTTTGTTTGATTTTATTAATAAGGGCAAATGCGAAAGGGTCCAGATTGCACTTTAAGCACAGCTTGCAGGATGAAGGTGAGGGTTTTGTCAACAGGAGGTCTGGATCTGAAAATACTAAATTTCTTGGGTTGGTTTTTCCATCGATGTAATCAATTTCTAATTTAATGCAGATTGATAATTATTATAATTCTTGATAATTGATAGGTTTCAAATTTTAATCAGCTTATTTTTCTAATTAAGCTTTTTCCTTTGTATTTAATTCCATTGCTCGGTACTAATGATTCTTCTTACACAAATAAGTTCAGGTCAAAAAACTGCTGGTTCTGTTTGTCAAGCCCTGAGGTGGAATCACATCTAGTCATCAGCTTAGGAGAAAGTTACTACTGCGCACTAGCAAAGGTCCATGATGAGGACAAGTACTGATTTTACCTGTTGAACATTCACCTAATACCCTTTCTTTGTATTTAAGACTCAATTAATTATCTATATTGGAATATTGTAATTAATTTATTTATCTTTTTAGATTCATTTGGGTCAAACCCAATCCGATTCTAACCTTATATATTGTTAATCCAAGTTGATTTTAGGTTTTAAGTTGAATTCTGAGTTTGTGAATTTAATTCAAATTAATAAGATGACATAATACAAAATAATAATTACAAAAAACTTCAAGATAGTAATGAAAAACAAACAAAAATTTAGATACAATTTTTTTCTGAAGGTAATGAAAAATATATAATATAATAAGATATTTTCTTAAAAATATAAAAAGTTATAATATACGGTAGCATATATTATAAATATTATAAAATTATTAAATCTGTGTTTAAGTTAAGCTTAAGTTGTCTTAACTCAAATTAAAAGTTACAAATATTTATAATATTGAGGTTTAAGAAAATTAAATGATTATTTAACATAATAGTAATAGTTAAAAGTCATGATTTCCGTTATCTATAATTTGAATATTTTATCACAATTTAATATCTCAGTAGAGAGAGTAAAAAGTACATAATATTTATATTAAACTTAAAATTATACGATTTTAGTTTTTAAGAGTCATATAATTTTTCTTATAAATCAAATTCTAATATTAATTTTAAATCATGAGAAGGTGACTTATATTATACAATTTTAGCCAATGTCATGCATAAGGTAGAATACCCAATCGAGTCCTCTTAAAATCATTGATGATTTATTTTTATTTATTAATTTTAAAGTCTCATAGGATTAACACGTAATCCAAATCTTAATTTTCTTAAAAATTAGCAATAGGATTTTGGACACGATATGTGTGGAGATCCTAAACACGAAGAATCCGGCCTTTAATAAACATGTCTTACGAGAATACGAATAGAGAATATAGACCGTGAAAACACGATAATGGTATTCGAAGTCGTAAATAGAGTAGAGAGAAAAAGTCGAAAAGTCGGTCTTGCGTCATACGCTGGGCTGCTGTAGGCTTTGACATGTCTTAACTCACTTATTTAATGTGATGGCCCATTGTAGATTAGGTGTTCTACGCACACCTTGCTGAGTTCTTTACCATCAATCATTTCGATTTGTTTTGGTGGATTCATTTATCTTACTTTTTGTCCTTTATTTTCTATAATACTGCGTATGTGAAGTGAGCAGCGCAGGTTTTCGAATTAAAGGACTTTCATTTCACCGAATTTAGGTGCTTTTCGAGACCAATGAAATGGCGCGTTCTTATTATCAATGACTTCAAAAGCAAAATAGGAACCCTATGGGTTGAGAATCGTTTCTCAAAAAAAGATAACATCATTTGTGTATTTAAAAAAATAAATAAATAACAATCCTTCTTGTTTTAGAAAATATAATACAATTTTCAAAAACAAAAATTAAACAAGCCCCATGTCATGTTTCAATTGGTCCAAATCTTTGGTTTCCTATTCTATAGCCATCTATTTGAGTTTTCTTAGGATCTTAGAGCGTCTCAAACAATCGTAAAAATCGAAACGTCTAAAAAGTTATATTTTCTTTAAAAATCGTTTTTGAGATTTATTAAAGTTTTAATTTAGATGCATCTCGAAGCGATGAGCATATAAAGTTTTATGCATCTTAAATATATTCCGTTTCTGCTTCTGTAACAATAAATACGTCGTATGTCTTTCAATTTAAATACATAATAAAACAAAACCATTTATAAAATATTTATTAAATTGTAGTTGAAAATTATGTTAATATCCAAGGCTAAATAATTTTAAAATTATTTAGCGATTATCACAAAAAATAATGAAAAATAAATAATTTATCAACTATAGGAAAAAAAATCAATGTGTTGTGATTAATAGGAAAATCAGATCCAATGTATGTGTATTCTCGAAGTATTTTTCTAAATAACTAGGTATAAACAACTAGCTTTTAAGAAATGGTTTCTAAGAAATGTATGTTTTATTTTCCTTTTGAATATAACGTGTCGTATTATAAGGATGCGAGCATCAAAACCTACGAGACAACTTTTCGAATGTGCAGTGGCGAAGGAGGTAGGTTTTCCGATAGCATTTATAGAGAATGTGTTTGTTTGCGGTAAAGCGCGATTAGGGCTACAGTTCGAATGTACGGTGGAAACGTTTTTCATTCTTTTATGGTAAAATTTCATGATTGGTGTGTAAAGAAGCCTTTATGTTTTATTTTTCTGAAAATGTCGTGAAATTTAATCCCGGATTAATAAAGTCATAGCCCTAATCTTGTAGTGGGGTCCACCTCGGAATAAACAACCACTAACCAAGAGGTCGGTCTTCCCATGGTTTGTCGATAATTATTTGGATGATAATTTATTCTATCCTTTTAAATTAATATTTTTAAAATATATATAACTCTACTATATAAAATAAATTAAAATAAAGCATAATTAAAAATAATTTTAGGTTTTCCAAACAAGCTTTAATGTAATAGTTTCTAAAAAGTTTCTTCTCAAAACTATAATTTAAAACTATTTTAGCAAATAGTCTCTTATAGTCTATTAAAAATTATTTTTATTATTCTTGACCTAAAATAACTCCCTTATTAATATTTTTTCTTTCATTTTCTTATCTAATAAAATGGTTTCCACTAAGAATTGCTCTTTTAGTTTGTTTTTGTGTTATGTGATGTTATTCGTCATCTTGTTATTGGTTATTGGGGCTTATTAAAAAACTGGTCGCGGTGCAATAAGCTATTTTATCGAATTTTATAGGTTTTATCTTAGATTTATTATATTACTTGCACGAATATTATTTCGTTATATATGATTTTTAGTATTTATAGGTTTGACAATAAAAACACATTTAAATTTAAAACAAAGTATTTTTGACAATAAAAATTTAAAGGTTTTGTTTGGTTACCATTTTAGAAATTATTTTTGTTTTTAAGAATAAGGAACATATGAAAAAACATTTAATTTTTCTTTTGTTTTTAAAAACATACACGCAAAACACCAAAATATTAAATTCAAAAAACAATAATAATTTTTTAGGGATCACCAAAAGGGCTTTTCGGGAAAAAGAACCCAATTAGGGTTTATAGTGATCAGGCAACAGAGTGATCACAGCACCAGAGCAGTTCAATGGCAGAAGATTCGGCGCCGCCGGTTGAACAAATGGCGTTGGCATCCCTTAACGACGGCGTTTCCACACCCTTCGCCAAGGCTGAGTTCTCCGACCGTGTCCTGATCCGCACCATCCTCTCCCGTGCCGACGGCGGCGCTGGCCTTGCCGGTCAGACCGTCAAGGTCAGGGATAGATCAAGACCGGTCGGGAGCAAAGGGGGAAGGGTTCATTTGCTTTTGAATAACGACGGGTCCTGCCGGGCCGAACGCTGGGTGTCGTGGACGCCGCGGCGGCTTCTCTGGGCCGAATTGTGCCGACCGGCGCGTGTGTGTGAACGTGGAGGGCTTGCTCAAGCTCCCTCCTGAGGAACGAAGCAGAGGGTGGAGCTCAGGGGTTGAAGGTCCATCATGTTGGCCCGGTGGATCCAGCCAAGTATCCGTTGCCCAAGACGGGCTAACCCTTGAGTTTCCTAAGAGATATTGTTCACTTTCGACCGAACCAACACGTACTCTCTCTGTTTATGTTTCTGTTGATTTGTTTAGTGATAGTGATTTTTTTTAAGAAAGTTTTCAGTTTCTTCCCAGGAATGAATCTGATTTGATGTTGTGGTCTTTAGGGATGTTTAAAATTTTGAGGAAAAGGGGAGAAATATGGGATTTGAATTGGACTTAGTGCTATTTTGGATTGGGAAAATGAAACTCAACTTCGGATTTTTTTTCCAAGAAAGAGGATTTATCATTTGAAACATCCGTTTACTTTTCTTGATCTAGTGAAATGATACTGAATTTGGTGGATTATGGGTTGAATCTGCATGGAGGGATCATGCTATGCCAAATTATCGAATTGATGGGTTAAATCTGCATGAAAGAATATTGAGAAGCCAACATGCCCATGAAATTCTTTAATTCCATATCCTCAACCAAAAAGGGGAAAAGAAATAAATAATTTTTTAGAATAAATATGTCCTTCGTATCAGTAAAAGGATAAACATTTATGACACATTCCCAATTTGTTGTTATTTAAGGTCTTTTTTGTGTTTTTCAATGTCAACTCCCTGAGTTTTATATTGTTGAAATGTCAAAGAGCTAATTTTTATTTACTTTTGAATCATAATGGTTACCGAGCAAAAGAAGGAAAAATAATATCATCACACACTTTTAATTTTAATCTAGAAGATTCTTAATTTGAGACCAATTCACAATTGCGATTGGGCACCTAAAATGCTCACAATTCCTTTAAAAAGCTAAATTTTTAGCTGAATAGATTTATCATCCTTTACTCCCTGTATCATTACTTTTAGATGCACTTATGGTCTGAAATGCAACACTTTCTGACTTCAAATTCCTACATGGATGTGACATTTAATTGGGTACTTGTTTAATTTAGTTACAACTCCATTCCTCCACTACGATCCAAGCTGAATATAAGATGCCTCCTGCTAAAGAGATTTGTGGGCAATAACATTATCTTAATTTGTATGTCGATTTTATGTTGCCTTCTGCTCTATTGTCAGTAGCTTCCATTTATTTTTGTTTTCAGATATCTGTGGTTGCTAGAATCCGTAATGCGTTGGCCTATGCGCTGCTACCCACACGTTCTTCCAGAAGCACAGCTTTCTTTATATACACAATCAATTATCCACCACCCAGTGATTGTGAGGGTTGCTGATGAAATGTTTGAATTATAACCTTGATTAGTGATGCAGAGAAGGTGGAAATGGAACTTATTAAGGAACCCTCCTCCATCAGAAGCTGATATAGAAGCTGCCAAGGCGGTTGTTAAGGAGAAGGAGAGGCTGTTGCCCAGCTAAAATCTGCTAAAGCTGGTAAGGCAGAAATTACTGCATCTGTGGCTGAGCAATAAGGCTAGGGAGAATCTCTCGGGGCTGGAAGGCGATCTGGCTTAAGCTGGTATCCCTCAAAAGATGGGAAGATTGATTATTCCCAGGATTTTTTGCCATCAAACATACGACTGTTTCTGGCCAGCTGCAGTTGAGACTTATGCATGTGCTGTTAGCAGTGTCCATACCTTTGGGACCAACTTTCCAGAGGCTGAACACTCCTCACACCTCAAGGCATTTGGCAGAATTCTGGTGGTGGAGCCTGAAATAGCATTTGCGGATCTTAAGGTATTTTACATTTAAACTTGATTATCCTCACCTTGCAACTTAGGTGCTTGAGAAGACTAATTTGGAACGTTAAAGTTAGCTTGTACATGTGTGCATATCTGTGTGTGAATGTGAATATGTATCTCAGCATATATGTTTCTTTCCTCATTTGAATCAATTATCATACAGCCGTTTCTAGCAGAATGGAGTGCTTTATAATGAACTATGAAGACAATCATCTTTTGCTATGGAATTTCTATCAATAACACTTTTTCCCTCTCTTTTCTGGTGATCATGGTGTCAAATTTTGTGTGAGATGCTAAACATGAATTGATTAAATTGTGTGAGATGCTAAACATGAATTGATTAAATTGTGTGAGATGCTAAACATGGATAGTTCCGTAATTGGTTGCATAGCATATAAAAGTTTATTTGTGAGGCTTTCTTTGTTAATCTTGTGGCGTGCGATGTGCCATGACTGAGTATGAAACTAGCCGACATTGATATAGTTGAGCTGTAGATGTAATACATTTTCTTCAATTCTGATTATCAGTATATCACATGACTCCTATCTTCTTGTAATCACTGTTAGATATGTGCACTGAAAGGACTCAGTTACAAAGGTAAAACTCCATAAGGATAGCTCATGATTTATTAGGAAATTCCATACCTCATACCTCATACTTTGCTAAAAAGGGACCAATTCCCCTAGATGGCATAGGTAATATTAGGAAATTCAATGCCTTTCATACCCAGATTTTTTTTTTAATTATAATAGCTTTCGTGCCAGGACAAAGGAACTAGCTACTTTGCTAAAAGGAGACCAATCCCTAGATGGCATAGGTAATATATTAGGAAATTCCAATGCCTTTCATACCCAAATTTTTTTGATTATAATAGCTTTCCGTGCCAATCAACCCACCATCACTCCCTTAATTTGCTCCACGGATTTGCTGTACACAGCTAATGGAAGACATTCCTATTAGGGAAAACAGGAAGAGCATAGGCAATGGAAAATGTATGAATCTCACCCGCATTTCGGGAACTTGATTCCTTTATCATCTATCTTACCATTATTTCTTGTCCATACCTCATACTTTGCCAAAGGAGACCAAATCCTAGATGGAATAGGTAATATATTAGGAAATATGCCCATGTTTGGTTTATGACTAGGATGGAAATTTTTTCACATAAGTCATATTATTATGGAGCCTGTGCAAATTCGTTACTGTCCATACCTCATACTTTGCCAAAGGAGACCAATCCCCTAGATGGAATAGGTAATATATTAGGAAATATGCCCATGTTTGGTTTATGACTAGGATGGAAATTTTTTCACATAAGTCATATTATTTATTATGGAGCCTGTGCAAATTCGTTCCTTTATAAACACTAGGTACTTCTCTCTTAATCAGTGCATTCTCTCTTAATCAGAAACCAGTGGAAGATTATGGAGCCTAGAGGTTCAAGCAAGCTTAATGGTGGTTCGACTAAGCTTAATGGTTCAAGCTTTTGGAAATCATTGCAGCGAAATGTAAAGAAGCATATGGGATGTTTCAGTGTGGTTGCAGGAAGGCCAAAGGGCGCCGAGAGGGCCTTGCGAGATAAAGCCGTGAGGAATCTTTGTTGGGTGTTAGGTGTGAACTCAAGAACATGAGAGAAAGCTAAAGAATTGATTCTGCTGCTGTAGAATTCTTACCATCGAGGAAGGATTCGGGATGTTGCGGTGTGAGGAAGCCCGGTAGCTTCTTGATTGACTCTACCCATGATCTTCTCCGGATATTATTGGGCTCGCACTCAGTCCACCACTTTACGTGGGCCAGGGCATTGGGCTGGAAAGCCTATGGCAAAAAAAGCGTCATAGGCCGTTCGGAATTTAATTTTGTGAATGTAAATTCCAATCTTGTAAAACAAAAATAAATAAATAAAAGAAGAATTCAAAATCCATCTTTATCTTTGAAGTGATATGTTTTTATTTTGATGCTCGGTTAAACTACAATAGGATTACTTATTAAATTTTGAAGCGTTATTATTTGTTTTTTAACAAAATAAATCGAGTTCTATAATATTTATGTTATAAAGTGTGAATAATGATTAACATCATCACATTTATTAGTATCAAACGGCACCAACAAATGGGCAAAAATTATTTATATTCTTAAAAAATTACTGTATTTGATTATATTTATATTTATATTTAAATGCATATTTTATAAAATCTTATCATTGAAACATTCTTCAAATACTAACATTTGGAAAACAACCTAAATGACTTTACATCATCTATTTGTACCAAATATAATATACAATAAAATTTTCAGTAATCATTATTTAAGATTCATGTGGCGAATAGAAATATTGATGCTTTACATTAATTTTTTAACTTGATTTTGATAAAAAAAAAAGATTTTCTTGTTTTCTTATAAAATTAATCTCTTGTAGGACCATAAATTATTTATAGTCTTAAAAAATTACTTGAAGTGTTTTTTTTTTTTTTTTGGAAGAAACTTGAAGTATTTTCTAAAACAACAAAGAATTGATTATTTCTACAAATACTCCATTCGATGATCTTTTTATTCTAAACATTCTATACACTGGTAGAGTGTGTTTGATGATCTTTTTATTTAAATGGATATTTAGTAAAAGTGTATAAAAGCTTAAAGTGCTTGAATAAAGGCGTTTTGAAGGCGCCATGAAATTTTTTTCATTTAAATTGGTAATTCGAGGCGAGCCAGTTAGGGTTTGGGCTTAGCGATATCAAGGCAGCCTAATATTTGAGTCAATATTTTTCGGGTAAAAAATATAGCGAATTAAATACCCCTAAATTTGGCCGGGTTGCACCAAGAATGATTCAAATTTGGCCTTATTTTTATGGCGATAAATTAACAGTCAATCAAGAGGCCCCTAATTTTGGGTGGATCAGTTTAAGTGTCACCTCTATATATAGGCTTGTCCTCGTTCTCTTAATAAAGTTTTTAGTGTCGATTATCAAAAAATTGAAATAAATTTGATGATTTTTATTAAAAAATAAGATTACTCAAGAAAAAAAAAAACACATTGGAATATTAAATTCAGACATTTAAGGGTTGTTTGATTTTTAATCAAATATTTCTTGAAATAATATACTTATAGGCATAAGGTTTCACACAATTATGGGCCTTGTTAATTACGAGTGAAGATGATTGTCTATACTTAGAACCTCCCCATGGATTTTGGTTATTAAAATATGACGTGTTTTTGTAAAATGATATGTGGTCTCATACTCGAGTTTTTATAAAAATAAAAAAAAGTAATACAAAATGAATAGATGTATAAATAAATAAATAAAATGATATGTGTCTTAAATATGCAAATCCATAACCTTTAAAAAAAAAAAAAAAAGAAAGAGAAATAACCTAATTTAAAGTAAAGATTAGATTTATTATTCTATAATAAAAAATTTCTTCAAACTTATTAATTTTACTTCTTTTCCAAAATTTTCTCTTTTAATCATATCTTATTCATGAGTAGCTCCACTCTCTTTCATCCAAAAAGAGGATTGAGAATGTTTTTGGAATAGGTGGCCCTTATATCCAAACTAACTCCACTAAAGAAATAATATTTTCAAATTTAGATGAATTCAAATATTTGCATTTCAATCCAAATTCCTCAATTGCCACATGTTTTACAAATATATACAATGTTTTATATTTTATGTATATTCTTATCAGCAGAATTCATGACCAGGGTAATTTAATAAGTTGAAAATAATTAATATTCATTAAATGCAAAAAAATTAGTATAGAATTACCGTCTAAATATATAATAAAAATATATTTAAAAAAGGGGAAAACAAGTGTTATTATTTTATATCTCTTGTCTAAAATGTCCATCATGCCTAGCTCATATGGTAAAACACTCAATATTTCAAAAAAATGGGACATGGGAATGGATGGGTCTCGGGTTCAAATTACGAGTATGTGATTTCTTATCATTGTAGCTAAATGTGATTAGGTGTAAAAAAAAAAAAATCTCTCATCAATACGGCATTCATTATGGAAAAATATGATTTTTTTTTGACCTAATAAATAAATAAAGGTGAGCATAAATAATTCATTGTTTCTTTATCTAATGTGTGTCCATTCATATCATGTCTCTCCTTTTTTTAAAGGAAAATGAATTGTGCAATCCATTTTGACGTTAAAATGGCCCGGAATATGGGATGAGAAAGTTAAAAATCTCAATCGAAGAACGGAGTTATAGTTATATTAAAAAAGTTATTAGCTTCAAAAAAAAGTGAGACCTAAGTGTCACTTTTTCTATTTTTATTTATTAGAATTAAATTTTATTGAAATATATAAAAATATTATATAAATGAAAAAACCTTTATTTATCTAAAATATTTTTCAAGTTTGCATTTGAAAATAAATGTTTTAGGTCCTAAATTGAAAAAATGGTATGTACAATTAATTTGCTGTGGTTTGATACATATGTATATATAATTATGTGACATCTCGATACAAATTGTTAAGAAATTTATTTAGAAGAAAATGTTATGGTGCATGTAAATGTCCATATCCATCTTTAACCATTCTATTTTTAATTTTACGAGATGATAACATAGTTGATTTATGGCATTGGAGCTTACCTAAGAATCATCGAGTTCAAGTTCCTTTATGTAGTGGCAGGACCCATAAAATAAAATTATGGGGGATATAAAAATTTTTAAGGGAGGCATTGTAGCATAATGGTTAATGAACTTACCACTAAACTAAGGAGTCATTGGTTTAAACCTCAATTTTGAAAGAAAAATACTTTCCATTGATTATAATTAGTAATATATCGAAGTAAAAATATATAGAATCAAAATAAGCTAAAAATCCTGACAGATAAAGAACATAACATCGGGTTAATAGTTAGGGTTGGTAGTTGGCCAATAATCCTAAGTGACTATTGCCTTTAAAAAAAAAATTAAAGATAGTAAGGAATTGATGACCAATAATCAATCATCGTAACCTCGTAGGGTTGGTAGTTATTGTCAAAATAATGAAATTAAAAAAAAAAAAAACGAAGGGTTAGGCGGGAGACTTCGGAAAAATAATAAAAAAATTCTTAAAAAATGTAATTTGAAAAATAATTCTAAATATAGTGTAGTTTTCCATGGAACAAAAAGTGTCTCTTCAAAGACACTTTTTAAAAATTTAAAAATTAAAAGTGTCTTTTGAAGAAACACTTTTAACTTAAATTCAAAATTTTTTAAATTATACAAAGTGTATATTCAAAAGACACTTTCATTATTAATTCAAATATAAAAGTGTCTTTTCCAAAGACACTTTTGTGTAAAATTTTTAATTTTTGAAAGTATTTTTAGAAAAAACACTTTTGCAAAGAATAATCTCTTGAAATTACACTTTTAGAAGTGTATTTCAGAAAACACTTTCCACATAGCAAAAACACATTACATTTAAGAATATTTCTAAACCTATATTATTTAAAAATTTTTTTCTACCCTAAAAATGTCTAAAAGCAGTTGGAAGGGGACACAAACTCCTAAAGTCCTACCTTTCCTAATCCTAAGTGACTGGCTGCCTGTGCCTATTGCCTATGCCTGCCACTAAGTGCAACTCCAGGGGAGTTGCTATCGAAGTGTCATCCACATAGTGCATTAGAAATAGACAGCCCGAAGATAAAAAATCGGGTTTGATGGAGGTGGCATCGAGGAGATGGCAAAATGTCATCTAGGGTTTTGAGAATTGGCATGTTGGCGAGCTTTAAAGAGAGAATGGAGAGGTTGCAAAATAAGCGGTTGGTAGGCTACTTGTTACTCTGTGGATATATTATCCAGCATGTTGACAAATTTAATTATATTTTTAATAAAAAACATTGAATTATTTTCCTTTAAAATTAACTAATCCTATCACATTCAATATCAAATACATAAAAAAGTTCCTTAAGACTATATAAATATGGGTCCATCTTAATCCCCAAATCACAATTTAAAGTAAATGAGAATGCCAAGCGAAACGAGACAATATATAGTCCATTCACATTTGACTAGTATGAGGTGTTTGTTCGTTTAATTCTCACCCAATCCTAGGAATAATGAGTGAACTCTTCTCAATCCTAGTAAATGTTTTAAAATCGTAGAAGACCTCCCTTTGATCCAAAACGGACAATATCGTATTATATAGGTCCAAATGGAACACAAATCCTATGAGACTCTCATAAAGCCCTAAAAGTTAAGAGTCAAAGTAAAATCTCTATTTACCTTAAAAGAACTCGAACTAGAAACCACATAATAGGCCAAAAGTCAATAGGTATTGGATTTTTAGCCCAATGGTTCAGTATTTTGAGTTTGAATGAGAGCATACAATAGATTCGAATTAACCGAAGTATCCCTCAAGATCAGTAACTACACTTATGTTTATTAATTATATTATTGTAAAATAAATGTGGTAGGTTTAGACTTTGCAATATATTATTTCTAAATTAGATATTTAAATAGGGGAATCATTAAGAATAAAATTAAATTGTGTATTTTTTGTTATAAAACTAAGATTTTGTGATATTGTGGGAATATTTCGATGATCTCCATCCATCCATAAAGTATATTTCTTCTATTTGAATATTTCTTCTATTTGAGTGAAACCTCTAATAAAATTTTATTCCATGCTCTTTATATTTTTTATACATCTTTCTTTTATAATATAAAAAGAAAATAATTTTATTGATTCGAATTAGCTATATATCGATAGAAACACATATACGATGCAAAATCGTAAAGGATGAAACAACAATCGGAGTTAACGGTATAATAAATAAGCAAAGCCTACCACAAATTTGATAATATTATTATGACCATAATATACATAATTTCAGTTTTTTCAATATACTAAAGACCATAAAATACAAGTTCGATAAAAGCTAGATAATGAAATAATATCTAAGTTAATAACATGTCTCATCATTTAAAACCTATAAATTTGATAATATTATATTGATTATAATTCGTAAGGCTGAGTTATTTGTAATCTGAAAATATGTCGTTTGTTATCTTTGTTTGATCAAATATGCTTTGCATGTCTGAATCGATCACACACATATGAAGCATTTGCGAAGATAACCAAAGAAAACGAAATATCGTAGCAAAGACTGACGAATAAGCTATTTGCAATAAAGCGATGAAATCATGAAGAAAAAAAGCGAAATCGCAGCGTATTTATGTGGAATAACGATTTTGTAATGAAGAGCAATTAAAGAGAAAAATATAAGCGGGTGATTTGGTCACCAAATGATTAAAGATCACATCTCTTTGCTTAAGAATATGAGTTTTCAAAATATACAACACCTTACAAATTAATTAGAAAGCAATCAAAATTTAAAATAATTTAAATTCTATTTAATATTTTTTCATTTATTCAATAAAACCAGAAAAGAAAAATCATTATCCATGACATGTTGTTCATCTTTTGATGTTGACATTGTCTCCAACCAAACATGACCATAAATTTCTACATCACAAGCCATATAGGAAAATCTTATTCTTATCCTAATATTTTTGAAAAGACAGTGTTAAAAATGATGAGTAATATTATATTATTATACAATCCCTCCACCAAACCACTTTTGAAACCTTTTATTAAAGTGTACATGACATATCAGTGATGACCATTGACATGATGTCATGAGACGTAACAATGATATGACATATGGCCATGAGATAAGTCATCACCCATGCCCTTATCTATTATTTAAATTAAATACAGCAAAATGTTTCATGGACCATTTAGATTACATGCTATAATAATATATATATATATATATATATATATATATATATATATATATATATATATATATATATATATATATATATATTTGCAACATAATTGAACTTAATCGGAAGTATGTATTATTATTTTGGAAATAAAACAAAAAGATTCGAAAAATAAGAAATCGTGATTCATAACAAGGAAGGAAAAATAATTGGCCCCTTCGATTAGAGGTAGTAATTTTATTAATTTGATATATAGTTTAAGTAACTATAATTATTATTTTAAATAATTGGTTAATTAAAATACAATCTCTACCTAAAAAGCTAATTATCATTCAAAAGTATATTTTTTGTTTTTATTTTTCAAATTGGTAGTCTAATACATATTTTTCCCAAAATTAAACTAGATAATATCAATTATTGATACTAGACTTAAATGGTAAAAATGTGAAAAGGAATTCTGAAAAATCTAAACTTAACTATTGTAAAAATATGATATTATAATAACATAATGTACTGTATAAAAAAATCACGAACATCAAAACCTACAGACAACTTCTCAAAATGTCTAGTCATGGAAGGGGTGAAGTTTTAAGAAAAATTCTGAGAGAATGTGTTTGTTTCTTGGTAAAAAACGCGGTCTAGGGGCTCTAGTTCAAATGTACGGGTGAAACATGTTTTCATTTCTTTATGGTAAATTTCATGATTGGTACATTGGAAAGAAACCATATGTTTTTATTTTTTACAAAGTTTCCCATGAAATTTAATCCCAAAAAGTTAATAAAGTCATGAAAGCCTAATTGTGCTTGAAAACCAGGGGGTGGGTTGACTACCCGTCAACCCACTGAATACTCGTGAATGTCGGGTGACGGCCAACTTCATGGCAATCGAGGCGAAGTCTCCGCTGTGCGTGGGCTCTGCGAATAAAGCGCACGCATATCTTGTCCCAAACGGTCTGATATAATCCAATATATCCGATCGCATGGAAGTAATACGACCACCCAGGCCATAAACAATACTCAATATACATACGACTATATACCCGATGATTCTGAGAGTTAATATGTTTATACTCTTATACAACATATATCAAACTTATAGAGTTCTAATACATGTTTAAATCAGGAACCAAAGCCACAACTCGGCTTTCTTCTAATCCTCGATCTACAGGAGCGAGAGCCGTTCCCTACGCACGCTCCTGTACTTTTTGTAAGAATAATATCCTCGACGGGGGTGAAATTTGTCTTTCATTAGTGGAATCGTACTAAGTGGGATCTTCATGCGCTAAGTGCGGGTGCAATGTTGAAGCCAGTACGTTCATTAAATGGTGTGCGAATGTGCAGCGGTGACTCGAGATCCGAGTCTCGCCCAGGCTCATCGCTTTCGCCTAAGCCTCGTATGAGAATGTTATGTTTTATTTGTTTGTGTCTGATGACATAGAGTGTATATATCAATTGAGCCGCTCAGGCGATTGATATATTATTTGTTTATGGACTACCCTCAGATGAATATCGATTAGGCGTTCAGACGATTGATATTTTATTTGTTGTGGACTACCCTCAGATGAATATCAATTGGGGTACGCTCAGAGCCGATTGATATTTTTAATTTGGACTACCTAGATAATTAACATTTTTACAGGCAATATAGAGCCAGTTTTACTGCAAGTACAAATGCAAATGCTCAAGCTCCATATAGTCTAGAAGTGTTCAGGTGCATATGGAATGCATGTATCTTGATTAAATCTGGACTAATCGCATGCAAATGTACTTAAACATGCACATATACACATAATATCCAATCACCGCAATCATGTCATGTAATTAATCAATTTCGTCAAAATTGAAGCTCACTTGGGCTAATGATCAAACACGAGCAATTCGACTTGAATCACTCGACCAAGCACATTTTCACACAAAAATATATTTTTTTGTGTCACTATTCCTATGAACAGTAAAACCCTAGGTTTTACGGTTCAAACACACATCCATTAAACCACTTTGCGAACACTTCATTTCCATGACCATTTTCGGCCTCGTTCGATCAATCCATGATTTATCACAAAATGCAACATTCAACCACCCAAATCAGCCATGGCAGTCACGGCTGCTACATTTGGATTTCAAAATTTTATATCAATTCGGTCCCAAGGTTTGGGGCGGTCAAGCGACCCTGCGCTGGCCTCGATTCGAGCTCAAGCGTTCGTAAAAGCGGCAAAATGAGAATACAAAACTCAGAGTAGGGAGAAACCCTACCTCTTGGAGTTTGTCGAAAACTCCACAAAACCGAATTCCACGCATTGCTTTGCTCCAGCATTAGAGCGTCTTTTCTTCTCGGCCGCCGTAGACGGTCGGATCGCCACATTGAGAGAAGAGGAAGGCTATACCAGCATTAAAACGCCCGTTTTTGTTCTTGCATCTCATTTCGCTCTCGGCGCTTTTCAATTCCCGTTTTCCTTTTATTTGGAGAGAGACGAAACCTTTATTTAGTGTTTTGTCTTGTTATCATTAAATATTTCCAGAAATGGCCGTTGTGTCCTCGTTTCAGTTTGACATTGACCTTATCTCGGTTGTCCGTTTTCATCGTTTCTCTAATGTCATCTGCTTATGGCACATGAGTATATGCTATACATGAGCTTTGATCGCGTGAAAATCGTTTTCTGACACCGTGTGATGCCTCGAAAAACGTGTCAACTTCCAGATTATCTCGGAATTTTACGAAATTTTACGTGCTAGCTAGATTTTGCGAGACGATTCCAACGGTGCAATCCGTTCATCGTCTGAGATCTAGAGAATAAATTTCGGATTTTTAACGAAATTACAATTTTTGTAATCGAAGTGCGATTTTGCCCTTTTTTCCCGCAAATTGGAATTTCACCGGGTCTTACATTCTCCCCTCTTAAAAGAAGATTTCGTTTGAAATTCTAGACGATCATATCCACTCACACATGCATATGCAACATGCATTACCATGCATGTAAGCTAGTCATTTAATTATTAAAAGCAGTGAACCCGCGTACCTTCATCCCTAAACAGAAGGGGTAGGTGGCCAGCATCGATCTGGCGGCTGGTAGGCTCCTCATCCATAGTCTTATCCATGGTACCCCTCCACAAACCTCGTTGTCTTGCGTCATGGCACGATCGCGGTATCAGCCAGTGCACATTGGTCCTCCTCTCGAGAAGGTCTCCGCGTGTGAAACCTCATTAAATCCCAACCCACCACATGAGCTGGATCAGGAGTATATTTCCGGGGCATGGAGACATGAAATACCTCGTGGACACCTGACATGCTAGGCGTACTTGTAATAGTGCCAAGCGGTGCCTACCCTCTCAGTATCTCGAAAGGCCCCGATGAGCGCCGGCGATGGCTTCAGGTGCTTAGTCGGACTGACCACTCCCTTCTTAGGCATCACGCCCGAGAAGACATGATCTGACCTCGAACTCTAAGGGTCGGCGTCGCACATCGGCCTTAGCTCTTCTGCCGCTCGCGGTGAGAAGGCGTTGTCGTATCAAGCTCACCTTCTCGGAGGGTGTCTCACAATCAAATCGGGACCCGATTGATGGAACTTCTCTTCCACCTTGGTCGACACTAACTGATATCCCCACACTTGGCCTCCCATACCATGACTCATATGGCACCATTTGCACACACTCGCAGTGCTTGTTGTTGTAGGCGGAATTCCACTTAGAGCGGTGCTCCTCCCGGCTATATGATCCGGGACACGTGCTCGCTGACATGTCCTCACAACACCGTATATAATCGTCTAATGGCATGTACTCTGTGGCCTTGCTTGGTATTGTAAACGCTAACCTCTCAAGGTCACAATCGACAATCAATGCACCTTCAATCTGAGTCCATGTCATGTATGACCTCCATATCACCAGAGCCCTTGCTTGGAAACCGTAACTTGATGCAGTTGCTAAAGGGGTGTATCGATTCTCGGTGCACTCCCGTTCATCCTTTCAGCTCTAAGTCTACGTGATAACTGACGGTGTGTTTCGTTTCGATTAACATAACTCTTCGGCTCACACTTTGAGCCTCTTCGTCCGCAAGAGAAGTCGGGATATCTTTCTCGGGTCTCTTCCACCTAACTCCGAGTGGTGAATGGCCGTGCAGTGCACTCACACAGGCTCGACGCGATGTTCTGGGTGCCTTGAGCGTAATAATGCCATAGTCGGACGATTCTCGGAGATCTCTCACTCATAATTCCTGACCTATCAGATTGACTTTCACCCTACATCCTGGGAAGAACATCTATACTGGCTTCTCTAAAGGCCTTAACCTCTAAGAAAGCCCCGAATCCGTAGTGTCGGGGATGCGACATTGGGTCCCAGGTGCTAACCTGGCTTGGAGTGGGCATCAGCTCATCCATGTCAGACCTGACATCAACAACGATAGGTATACCGCTGAGTCCACCACGCTTCTCTTTAGCGCGACTACGATCGTCACGACTTCGACCCTTTCTGGCCCCTACGGCTGTCGTCTTTGTTGGGAGTGCTTGTATAGCACCCCGAACTAAAACCAGTGCCTCTGACCCATACTAGGGTGTGGAGGAATGAGGCAGTATACTCTCTGTTCTGCGGCTAGCGGGGCTACTGACGTCCGAGATCACGGGATCCACTGTCTCGGGCGATCGTCTCATGCGAGCTGGCGGGGTCACGAGCTCGTGTGAAGCGAGAAGTCTTACGCCTCTTCCCGAACTAGAAGAAGTGATCCTCCCTCTTGCTACCAACACCGCATCCAGGAGTGCTCCCGGTATCCTCGATCTCTCTGTGGTCGGGCGGTCGACCATGGAGTCCATGTCCCAGTAAAGCGAAATCTACGATCACCGCCTGAATGGACAACCGACCCATTCTCAAATCTCTGTAAATATCGGCCCGATCCCGAGAAACTTGCGTGTCTCGAAGATTGACATTCGGTCTCTCGACTCATCACGGCCTCGACCTTCTGCGGGTCGTGACCTCCACGATGCTAACATCACGTGTCCACTAAAAATCTCACGCGATGCTTGAAACTGGCACTTCTTGAACTTAGCGTACGGTGATGGTATCTTAACAAACATGTCTGATCCCCGAGTGATACTCATGTGCTCCCACCCAGGCCCGGAGTAGATCAAATGTCATCCACGAAGACCCGACAAAGCCCAGTCTAGATAGGGTTGGAATACCCTATGCATGAGATCCTGAATCTTTGCTAGTGCATTCGTCGATCGAAAGGCATCATAGTAAACTCAAAGTGCCCGTAATGCGTCTGTATTTGTCTTAGGGATAAGCGTATCCGCAACCCTCGGTGATGGTAACCCGGTGCGAAGATACATCTTGGAGTAGACTCGCTCCTCTCGGCGATCAAGCGAATCCCATCGACACAGAGTGGTGGAGTGCAGATTCTTGATCGTAACCTGTTCGGTATCAGGTAGTCGATGCCGCAGTCGAAGGGTCTTGTCCTTCTTTTTCGCAAGCGAGCGGGCGCCGTGGTGAAGTGCTCGGTCTAATGAACCCCTTGTCCAGCCAGCTCCTATGTGGACTCACGAGGTTCTGCGCAGGCTCAAACCGATTGCCATTTATACGGAGTCATAGAAATGGGTGAAGTACGAGTGTGACTTCGATCACAGAAGTCTACTACCCTGCGCTGGAAGCGTTTGGAGTCAGTGCTTCGTACGGAAAAACATCCACATGCTCGCATCTTGCTGGGGTGATCTGAGTGCGGTCTCCTCCTCGATCCTGCAGGAGTGGAGCACGCTAATGACCCCTTCATGTCTGACACTTGGACTCGTATACTATCTGGGGCAAAATATCATGTAATCACACTGACACCACACGAGTGCGGAGTGCTGCATGACAGTGGGTGCTCTCCCTACGCTCCTGTCGATAACGATCACCATGGCTACTCCGGCTAATCCATCCCTAGGATGACATTGAACTTTTTTTTTTTTTTTTTTGACAGCTGTTCTGCGATCCTCGGGTCCACTTTGTGGTAGAGTCCCGAGATCCTCTGCTTCGCAACCTCGACCCTATCATCCTTATTCTCAGCCTAATCCTAGGGGAGAAGCTCACGTATAACAGGCTCCTCCCAAGGTCTCTAGAGGTCCTTGCCCATTTCCATTTGGGCCTTACTCTCTGGGCTGGAACCGCATTTGGTCTAATCTGGCCAGTGTCGGAGGTAATTTTTATAACCTCAGCTTACCTTCTCGATGCTGTATGAACCAATGAATTACACTGCTTGCATCGGATCTCCTCCCCCACGTGAATGTGGGAGGATGTTAGTCTAAACTTACGGGTTACTGGGACCTCTCGACTACCTGCTATGCTAACTGTGCGATGTATACGCCGCAATACACTGTAGCCTCCATGGGCTTGCTTATCAAATCTTTGGTGGTGCGGGCGTTTTTGTGGGCGCCTACGTCCTCGTACTCGACTAACCATCTCACATTATTTCAGTAGCGTAGAAATCATTTAATTTTTTCATTTCGGTCTAACTAGCGATGCACATGTCAATTACTAATAGACTTACTTGACCATGAAGGCCGGCAGTTCATTTTCTAAGTGGCGCTAAATTCCAACCACTCGATTCATTTATTTCAATAAAATTCCAAGTTTTCTTGTTCGTTTCATTATCAAATTCTAAGGTCATAGTTCATAACCTTGGCATTTCACCGCCCTTTCATCACGCATTACACCATGCATATAATTTCCTACGCAACAATCGCACAATCACAATTTCCAATGGTAGTTAAATACAATACAGTATCTCTAAGGCATAAGCACAGCCCCGAGACACTATTCATACACATAAATCAGTGTATACACATTGTTCTTGCATTTACAAGTAATGCAAGACAATTAATTATACATTTAAAACATTTTTATCAACAAAAATTTCATTTTTTTTTTCAAAAATTTTGTCTCATTTTATTAAATTTTATTTTATTTGATTTTTTTAAAAAAAATTGAAATTCTTGTTCACGATTGGCCGGTCAATGATTCACGTTCCGCGGATTACTATTCATGGTTTCTTGTTCATGGATTACTATTCACGGTTTATTCCACGGATTCATATTGGTCCATGATACAAAAATTGTATTGCAACACACTTCGGCGGCCCCTTGTTGTCTTCTTGATACAATTCCTCCTTAAGCCCTCCTATTGCAATACACTTCCTCATGTTGCAATACAATCTAACCCCTTCCTCTAAGTCACAATACAATATAGTATTGCAATACAAACTTAGCCCTCAAGCCTTCTTCTCTGCAATACAATTTTGTGTATTGCAATATGACTTT
Organism: Tetrastigma voinierianum; assembly: GCA_016808115.1. Classification (NCBI taxonomy): domain Eukaryota; kingdom Viridiplantae; phylum Streptophyta; class Magnoliopsida; order Vitales; family Vitaceae; genus Tetrastigma; species Tetrastigma voinierianum. The sequence goes on from JAEQBH010009822.1 coordinate 56,398, forward strand.
TAGCCCTTCCAAACCCACTCTTGCAATACGATTTCTTCCATCTCTGCAATACAACCACTATATTGCAATACATTTTCTAGCCCAAACAAGCCTCTCCAACTTGCAATACTCTTCACTTTCTTGCAATACAATTTTTTTTTTTCTCACACAATGTAATTTGGGCAGTAGCAACGGTTCTGCACCAAAAAAAAAATTTCATTAAATTTTTTTTTTTTTTCATTTTACGCTGTTGGAAAATGCCATAAATATATATATATATATATATATATATATATATATATATATATATATATATATATATATATATGCTATATATATATATATATATATATATTCATTTTTTTTTTCATTTTCCAGAACACCCAAATAAATTCATAAAATTTATTTTGTTCAATTTTCTTCAATTTTACAACTTGTAAAACCTTAGAAAAAAAATTTATTTTTCTCCCAATAACCCAAATAAATTTATGAAATTTATTTCTTCTTTTATTCTCCTTTATTCAAACACCTTTGTAAACTCACAAAATGTCCTAGCAGCCCAGAATTTTATTAAATTTCTCACATATATATATATATATATATATATATATATATATATATATATATATATATTCTCATTTCTCAATAAACCAAATAAATTGCTTAAATTTATTTTGTTTATTATTATTATTTTTCATTTAATTACGGAAAAGGTCGAAATTTCCTCAAAGCCTCCTTATATAACACTAACCTAGTGTTCAACCTCAAATTTATTAAAAATTTGATTCCATTATCCGATATACCAAATAGAATTTCTAAAGAATTTATTTTCTTTTATTTATCCTTCAGGTTTACACCTTGTAAACTCCAAAAGTGGATTTTTCCAACACTATGTGCTATTTGCCTAAGCACACAAAAACATTCACATCATACATACAACACTTGACATACACCGTCATGCGACCAATTTAAACCGAATCGCGCGAAAGCGCGCGAAGCGCGTAAATGCGGTGTCAGTTTTGTCAGTGATTTCTAGGTAATCTCATACCTAAACCCAACATCGAACCACACCTAGTGGTGATGTTCTTACTCGACTATGGCCTAAGCCCAAATCCTCAATCTATAGGTTTCCATATACCTATACTCCACATCAAACCACCTAGTGGTGATGGATACCCAACACAGGAGCTCCTTTAGGTGTTCGTATACAGCTACGATACCTGGTATGTGCCCCCAAAACCGGTCAAGATTTGGCTACCGTCTGACCAGCGGAATACTCGTGAATGTCGGGTGACCTGACGCTTTTCACGAAAATCGGGCAGAGTCTTCTTTGTCTGGTGTGGCCATTACGAATCGAGTGTCAGTTATTCTGCCGTGACACAACGGTCTATATGTCGTATTGCGAGACACATATAGTAAAATAGCCGCATGAGGCCCGTACATCCATACTCATAAAACAAATATCTGACTATATTCTCATAGGTTCCATGCTTGTTCTACAAAAAGCTTTATATATATTCTGAAAATATTTCTTAAGAAGCAGCGTTTCGGCTTTTCTTTCTCAAAACTACACTCTGCCGGGTGCAGTCTCCTCTGGATAGTCCATGTGCACGAAGGGTCCCACGACAAGGGTGAGCAAAGCCAGTAGAAAATTCTCTGAGGTTACTCCCACCTAAAATGCATATGCAATGGCATATATAAACAATCAATCATTTCATACAATTATTTTCTATATGAAATGTCTATATCATGCATGAGATATAACCTCATGCTCCTTGCTTTCCCAGTCACATCCATTTCTCACTGAGGTGCTAAATGTGAAATAAACTAGTCACACACCACGGCTAAACCATTGGAAAACCCTCAATTTATTTATCAAAACTGATTTTGATTCTTTTCCTTTATTTGTGGGCCCGCAGTTTCGGGTTCTGAGTGGGAGCCGTATGGCGCGCTTACCGACATTTTCACGAACTTGCATCGTCGGTAATTCATGTCTAGCGAGTGAATAACCTGTATTGGGACTTTTTCACCACGGGGGGGGGATGCCTGACTTGCTCCATGAAAACATGTAATTTATCATTTTGATCATTCTGGCGGCTCGTGAATCACCGCGGACTTTGTCGGCGTTTTTACTTTGACTCACGGCAGCTCGCATGCGACAACGATGAATAAACCTTACTGCCCACACCCAGGCAGGTGACGTGCATGAGATGCATGATGCCAATGCATTTACCTCATGTTACATGCATGAATAGGCACTACATGAAACATTTACACACCATGGATAATTATAATTCATACATATAATTTGTCTCCATACAAAACATATCAATACATCAACAAGCATGCATCAATATCCCATTTTCACATAACATGTTATTCAAGCAAGCAATAACACACAGTGGAGTCTGAAACTTGGGACCACTCAAGTACCTCACGTTCCCGCCTTAGTATGAACTGTTGGCTGAATCCTTATTTTCCGCAGCCGAGCGCCAGCCTTTCAAAGCTTTGGAGTTTGGTAAAAGCACTGCTTCCCTTAGTCCGTGCAGCGATTATGAATCCATACCCATTAATTCAAGCTTGGAACTAATTTACGCAGCCTCTCATGGCCTCACAACGACCCACTACCATTATAAAGCGCTTTGGTAAAAATGCATCAGTAGGAAAATATCCTACGCTCTTGGAAGTTGAAACTCCCCAATAAGATCCTGGCGTTGTCTCTCGTGTGAACCAACTTCCTTCTTGTCTCGAAAGAATCAAACCAAGGTCGGATCGCTACAAACCTAGAGAGAAGGAGGGCCAGCTCTCTACAAAATGAGAAGAACATCCGACCCACTGCTGTCTCGCTTTTCTGCCACTTACGTTTTTCTTCATTACCGGCTTTCTTTTCTTTTTGCTTTTCTTTCCTTTTCTCTTTTCTCTTTTCTCTTCGCCTTTCTTTCCATTTTCTCGCCGTTTTACCGTTTCTCCTTTGGTTAGCACTTCTCTCTTTTTGGAGAAGTCGTCATTCAGTTAATGGGAGGGAAATTCCTCCCTCCTTTCCTCGAAATAAAGTGGTGGCCTCGATTTTAAGATTCTTTTCTTTTATTTAATGCCCGGCTGTGGCATCATGTTCGCATGGCATCATATGGTATGAAATCCGGATTACCGCATGTGGAACTGGTGTAGGCCGCTCCTTTTTTATCTTAAGTGTCGGCGGCCACATGGTCTTAAGTGGCGTCACAGCCAACTTGCCATGTGTCATTCGACAACGCGCGCCAGCGTGAAATCGGAGCCACACCGAGGATCAGCGAGTGACGTGGTAGCTAAATTCCGCGGGCAGTTCAAGCGGAAAAGTCCGTTTCAGCATCGTGTCGAAAAATTGATTTTTAGCGAAATTTCCATTTTGCCCCTTTTTAGAAAATTGGAATTTTCTCGGTCGCACCTGACGGGGGCTACGCGAATACAAAACGCATATCTTGTCCCCAAACGGTGCAATATAATCGATATATCGATCACATGAGTAATACGGCCACTTGGGCCGTAAACGATACTCGATATACGTACAGCTATATCTTACGATGATTCTGAGTTAATATGTTTTACGCTCTTTCTGACGTATATCATTTTATAGAGTTACATGCGTGTTTAAATCGGGAACCAAAGCACGAGCTTCGGCTTTCTTGTCCTCGATCTACAGAGACGAGCGGAGTCCTCGCGCGCTCACTTATTGCACTGCCAAATAATATCCTCCCGACGAGGGTGGTAATCTTTCCCGATAGTGGAATGTCCTTGCACAAGTGGGATACTCTATTATAAGTCGCGATCCGTGTTCCAATGAAAACACATTCAAAAGCAGTGTGATCATGCTTGAATAATACACGTAATGGCTGTGGATCCCAGTCATCACGGAAGCTCCCTCATTTCGCGCAGTATAAAGTGCTGAGAATATTATGTTTTATTTGTTTGTGGGCCAATGACCAAAGTGTATATATCGATTGGCGCATTTCGGAAGCCCGATTGATATATTATTTGTTATGGACTACCCTCGGAGTGAATATAAATTAGGCCGCTCAGGCGATTGATATTTTTATTTGTTTGTGAATTTCTTATAGATGAATATAAATTAAAGAATTGCTCAGACGATTGATATTTTTTAATTTGGACTACCCTCAGATAATTAACGTTTTAGGCAATACTCGAACCATTTTCTCTAGACTAAATACCGTGCATTTCATTTCACATGGTCACAGGGTGTTCGAGTGCGTATGGAATGCATGTATCTTGATTCAATACGAGACCCATCCATACGAAATATGTAAACAGCCACATATCCACATAATATCCAATCACGCGTCGTATCATGTAATTAATCGATTTCGTAGTGGCTCGCGAAATTTAATGATCGAAACGAAGCGGTCGACTTTGAATCATTTCGACCGTAGCGTTTCGCGCCCGAAAATATATTTTTGTGTCACTATTCTATGAGCGGTAAGCGCAGGTTTTCACGGTTGGCAATAGCGCGTCCATTCGTCGGTTCGCTTTGTGAACGCATTTCTGACCATTTCTGCCGTTAGGCTGAAGCGTTCGTAAGCAGCTTAAAATGGGAATGGCTAGTAGGGCACTCTGCATACCGGAGTTTGTCAGCTCCTGAACGGAGTCCACGCGTAGCACATCGCGTAAAGCGTCTTTCTTACCGGCCGAAGGCCGTAGAAGGGCGGATCGCCGTATTTTAGAGAGAAGGAAAGGCTCTCTGTATTTAAAAAAAACAGCAGTTTTGTTTCTTTGTGTCTGGGTTTACTTTGCCATTTTTGATTCCGTTTTGCCTTTCTATTTGGAAGACAAGCTATTTATTTAGTGTTTTGTCTTTATTATCATTCATCAGCTCGAGAAAATGGCCAATTTATGTCACTCGTTCGGTTTGACGTTAAAAGCCATTATCTCGGTTGTAAGTTTTTTATTCGTTCTCTTCATCCCGAAACATGGCCTTAGTATATCTTTATCGTAAGCTTTAAATCGCGTAATCGTTTTCTGGCGCGACTGTGATCTTACTCGAAAAAACGTCAGTATTCCAGATTATCTCGGAATTTTCTGAGAATTTGCGTCTTGTAGATTTGTGAGGGCGGTCCTGACGGTGCGATCCGTTCGTCATGCGAGATTTAGAAGAATAAATTTCGATTTTTAGCGAAATTACAATTTTTGTAATCGAAATTACGATTTTGCCGCTTTTCCATAAATTGGAATTTCTCGGTGCTTATACTAATCTTGTAGTGGGGTCCACCTCGAGAATAAGCAACGCGCGAGGTGGCGGTTTCCTATGATTTATTCGGTAATTATTTTCGATGATAATTTATTACATCCTTTTTAAATTAATATTTTAAAATATATATAACTCTACTACTATATAAAATAGAAAATTAAAATAAAGTATAATTAAAAAATAATTTTAGGTTTTCCAGATAAGCTTTAATGTAATAGTTTCTAAAGTTTCTTCTCAAAACTATAATTTAAAACTATTTTAGCAAATAGTCTCTTATAGTACATTAAAAAATATTTTTTTATTATTCTTGGCGCAAAATAAGCTCGCAGATATTTTTAACCGTTTTCTTGCTTAATAAAATGGTTTTTTAAACAAAATTTATATTTTAGTTTGTTTTTGTGTTATGAGATGTTGTTTATAAATGCTTGTGTGGTTATTGGGGCCGTGTTAAAGCGAATTAGCATGTGATACAATAAGCCCATTTTATCGAATTTATAGGTTTTATCTGGTTATTATATTATTAACCTGAATATTATTTTATTATATATGATTTTAATTTATTTATATATTGATCTACCGATTTATTATAAATTTGAATCGATAATTATTATTTTTTAAATAAATACACTTTTAATTTATAGGACAAAAATAAAGTGCTTGTCTTAATCGTTCTTTGCGTGCGTGCCCGACAAAATATCCTTGTTAGGTTACGTAACTAATTTTTTTATAACTTAAATTATCTCAACAACAAAAAAAAAACCTAGCCACAAAGAATATATGAGTCAAAACGGAATGCATGGTTTTAGTTTCTCACTGACAGATAAGGATGAATATAATTCACCCAAAATTTGAATATATGAGGATCAAATTTAAATCACTTAATAAAAAATATATATATATATATATATATATATATATATATATATATATATATATATATATATATATAAAATTTTAACTCTTACATTCTAAGAGGTGGGCCCTGTTTCTTGATTGGATAATTAAAGAAAAAAAAAAAAGAAAAAGGGTTTTATTATCTATAAGTATCGATATTAATACGACGAATCGTGAGATAATCGCGGAGAAAAGTGCGAAACAAGCACAACTTTTTATCACAATGATTGTGTTTGATTAAATACACAAGGTAAGCAGCATAGATGTGATTTTTTATTCTTATTACCTTGCGTCTGAGAATAAAGCAGCGTAGCCTAGAATCATCTCATCTTGTCGAGATCAAATAAGCCAATATTGAAAGAGCGTCACGAATCGTTCGCGATTAGACAATGCGGTAACGGAAGTTCTCTACCAGTATGGAGGCTAGGGTTTGTCTTACGGATTAATAAGCTGCTTGATGATACGTTATAGTAGAATTTTGCGAGATAACATGCGTAAGTTTAAACCCGGGGACCTGAAACTCAAAATTCTTAATTACTTTACTTAATGTCATTTGACGAATCAAAACAACATTAAGAACCTTAAAAACGAAGGAAAGCAGCACATTAATTATATTTACATAATTAATAAATAATTATCCTGTTATTTAATGAACCACTAATTATTTGAGAATAGATCCTTGTAGCTTTGTTGGAGTTCTTTGAATACGCCAACACAATTATGTCAAAAATTTAACACTTGTCATTGATAAGGAAATCTAACGATCTCCCACTTGGGCTCTGAGTGTTAGAATGCGGCCGATTGAATCTCTCTTTAAGTTGCGGCGCAAATATCTGTTTGTCAATCGAGAAATCTTTAAACAATGCGATTAAAATTCGTTATGCTAGAATGGGATCAGCGGCCTTTATTATTACGTTAAATGCGTAACAAGACCTATCTTTGTCAACAAGCATTGCGATCGATGACGTAAGATCAAATATAGGTGTGTGGCTTGGAGATTACATAAGATGTGATACATAGTATGCCTATCTCAAAAAGGTCCTCTTTTAGCAGGCTCAAATGAGTCCCAGTATCATATTTTCAAATCTTCATAGCATCTTCTTGTGATGAAAATCATGACAGCTCACTTAGCGAGTGGTCGGAAACATAACATAAATGCATTAAATAATCATAGTATGTACGTACATATAAAATGAAATAACTATAGCGTGTCAATCACATAATTATAATGAACTCCCACTATCTTCCTATATCGTCTAGACTAAGTACACCCATCTGAGCAACATGCTCATGAAACACATAGGTGGCCAATTATTTGGTGAGTGGAATTACTTGATAAATGGGTTACGTACTAATATGCTCAATTGACACTTGACCACTGCAGACTCTTTCTTTACAGCCGAAACTTAATGTTCAGTAATGCTTTGATTTTGGTGAACTCCGTTGCCCCAGAATATAACTTCTGAACTTTATTATCTCTACAATTAATCCTAAGCGGCTTGTGTGCAGCCTGTATCTGAAGTCCGAAGTATTGATAAAGTTTGTGACCATATTCCTTGATTAGATGCCTCAAAGCAGGCTATAAATTCAGCTTCCATGGTTGAAGAGGCTACTAGTGTCTGTTTGACACTTTTCCATGAAATAGCCCCTCTTGCCAACATGAAGATGTAGCCTGAGGTCGATTTCCTGCTATCTTAACATCCTGCAAAGTCTGCATCCGAGTACCCAATAACCTCCAGATGATTGGATTAAAGCCGATATGTGAGCATCGATCACGCGTCGCCCACACGAATACCTGCATCACTTTCGTTCCGGCGCTTTCGGTGATCCATACCGGGGATTCTTGAGATATCACTTCTTTATTCCTGTGCTGCGGCTATATCGGGATGGTACACTTGTCACATACATAGGCGCTCTGTTGCAGACGAATAAGGGTAGTTCTCCATTTCAAAGCATTTCTCTCAAGTTCAATTTTGGGGCATTGACCTAGTTTGATTATGCTTCCCTTTGCCCGCAGTGTATCACACAGGTACGCGGTCTGCATATTAAACCTTTCAAGCACTTATTGATATAGGCCTTTTGAGACCAAGCCCAGAGTATACATCTTGAATGATCCCTATGGATTTGTATACCTAAAACATATAATGCATCACCAAGGTCTTTCATTTCAAAATGATTGGATAAGAACCTTTTGGTGTCATGCGATGAACTACATCATTGCTAGCTAGCAGAATGTCATCCACATAGAGCACGATATAACAAACTTGCTCCCACTGAACTTAAGATATATGCACTGATCAACAGTGTTCTCCTTGAAACCATATGAAGAAATCACCTTATCAAATTTCCGGTACCATTGACGGGATGCCTGCTTTAAACCATAAATGGACTTCTTGAGTCTACATACTAGATGCTTTGGGTTTCTGGCTTTCAGTTCTGCAGTTACTACGTGTATATAGTTTCATCAATGTCTCCATTGAGGAAAGGTATCTTGACACGTCCATTTGAGGTGCGGCTCTAGATCACAATGAGCTCTGAAGTGCCATTATAATTAAGATAGTCTTTCGTGGCGGCGAAAGGTCTCCCTTATAATCTATGCCTTCCTTTTGGGTAAAGCCCTTGGCGACTAGGCGTGCCTTATATCTCTCGACATTGCCTTTTGAATCCGTTTGGTTTTGAATATCCATTTACAACCAATTGGTTTTACACCTTTAGGCAATTCGACGAGATCCCAAACGCCATTATCTTTCATGGACTTCATTTCCTCTTGCATAAATGCCAATCCACTTTTACGGGTGGTGCATTGTTTGGCTTGATTGACGGGCGCTGGATCGTCCTCGAATTCTGTATCAAACTCATGCTCCTGAAGAAAGACTACATAGTCATCTGAAATAGTCTTTCTCCTTTCTCTAGTGGACCGCCTTAATGGCACTTCAAGTTGAGGCTGTTGAGGTTCTTCCACTATTTCTTGATGTGGTTCCTCAAATCTAGTGGGTGGAGGCCTCAATTGTATTGGAGTTGCATGAATGTCATCATTCGCCCGCGACAGCGCGATAATAGGAATGGGTGCACGATTGTCTGATAGCTTGATAGTAGTTGTGGTTGGAGCATTTTACATGCTCCTCCTCAAAAAGCCTCCTTAACTTGAGTGCTCCACTATCCTCAATAAACTTGGCATTACAGTCTCAAAGAAGGACACGAAGGGTCATAAAACTTATACCGCTAGACCTCTCTGAGGTATCCCCTGAAATAACGACTAACGGTCCTTGAGTCGAGTTTTTTTCATTGGGCCTATAAGGCCTTGCTTAATGGACAACCCAGGGCGATGCGGATGTCACAGCCACTGAGCTTCTTACGATCCATAACTCATATGGGGTTTTGTTAAGCGCTGCGAACTCTATTAGTATATAAGCGTAGTCTTTAATGCCTTCCCCATAATGAATTAGGTAGAGAAGAATGGCCCAATCATACTTAACACATGTCTTTAAGGGTTCTATTGGCAGCGCCCATTTCAGGGGTCCGTTGACTACACAATCAGCGTCTGCGGAATACTAGTGGATGTCCCTCGGGTTACGAAGCGTACTTTGAATCGAGGGCGAGAGTCTCAGCTGTACGGAGGCTCTACCCAATCTGTGCTTGCATATCACATCCCCGAATGGTCGATATATTCCCGACATGAGTAAAATACTCTTGGGCTCATGCCGTCTTCGTAAAAACAAATGCTCGCGCTTCTCCAATTATCTCGATAATTCAATAGTTGATTACACTTTTATACAAACATATATTAACATCTACAAGTCTAATACATGTTATGTCCAAAAACCATCAAAATCATGAACTGGCTTCTTGAAAATGAATTGTCTTCTCGAGCGCTCCCTATACCTGAAAAATATAATCCCTCGACAGGATGAGCTAAAACTCAGTAGTGGAATCACCCTAAATGGGTTACTCTCCACCTAAGTGCAGTCTGTTCTCCAAAAATAAACACACACTCAAATGCATACGTGATCCTACTTGAATGTCTACGCAGTCACCCCATGCCACGAGTCCTCACCGACTCACTCCACACCTAAGCCATGTATGAGAAAATAATCATTTTCAAAACAAAACTGTTGTTCTTGAAAATATACTACAAATATTCGGTAAGCATAGGACTACCCTCAGGGTGAATTGGTTGGTGAGCTTTTCAGAGCTTGGAGTCATGGTCCTCATCAAAATGATACATTTGGCCATCTCCCGACCAAATTCGGGAATATCATCACGTGGCAATTATTTCGCCCAACCATATCGTTTTTACAAAAATACCTTGTCATGCACTCACACTTTAATTCTAGGATTCACGGTCACGTATGAAAATACGTGCTCCTGTCATTTCAAAATCATTTACAATATGTCAATATGCATATTTTCAATCAACTACAATTACATGTAATTGACACATCAATCATCACCCAGTTTGTCAATTAGTAAATCTTAATCATCTCCAATGGCTTACAACACAATTTAATTCCATGTAATTGCGTCATTGCACTAACACATTACAATGTCTTAACCTATCGATTTCCACATACGAAGCCATTCATCAAACAATTCTCATGCCAGCCTGAAATGGGCGTTTATGGTCCATTTCATACAAATGGGGCTTGTTTCACGGTCAGCAACGAAATAAGTACATCCCACGGGCAGCCTCTTACATTTTATCGGTTCCTCTTGGTGAAACCGAATTCCATACCCATCTCCGGTCTCCTACTTACCAAAACATAATTTATTGAATAAATTATGATACAAAGCTCCCAAACAGTCCACACACCGCATCACGGATGCCCTCATGGCAAATTTAACAGTGTTCAGTTTTGGGACCGATCAAAAACTTGACCCCTCGGCTCAGACCAGTAGAAACATCGAAAAACACTTAAAATGGGAATAAGACACAAGTAGGGAGAAACCCCTGCCTCTTGGGTTGTCAAAACTCACCATCAGGGTGCGTAGCACAACTCAGCGTGACGTTTTCTTCTCGCCCCCGAAGACCGCCGACGGTTGGATCTCCCGATATTCTAGAGAGAAGCACCCTCTCTCTCTAAAAGCTCTCAACAATGGAGGCCACTGGATCCCTAAAATGCAAGCCTCTCACGTTTTCTCTTTTGATTTAATGAGGGAGAAGAAGCACTATACATCTTTTGTCTTTTAGTCACTTAAACATTTACAAAAATGACGCTTATGTTCCTCTTTTCTCAGATTTGATATTCGGCACTATCTCGGTCGTCCATTTTCATCATTTCTCTCTTTCTTGCTTATGGCATGAATACATGTTATATGTGACTTTCATCACATCGAAAATCGTTTTACGGCACCCGAAATGCAATGCCTCGAAAAACGTGTCGACTTCGACTGTCTCAGAATTCGACGAAATTTTACGTGCTAGCTAGATTTCACGAGACGATTCCAACGGTGAAATCCGTTTCATCATCCGAGATATAGAGAATAAATTACGGATTTTTAACCGAAATAACAATTTTGTAATCAAAATTACGATTTTGCCCTTTTTCCAGAAATTGGAATTTCTCGGGTCTTACATCTATTGCGTCTCTCAGCTACACCATTTTCACTCGGAGTTCCAGGCATGGTGTATTGAGGTATATCACGCATTCGAAGAGTATTTGGCAAAGGCTACGATCGTTGTTCACTGATCCATCATATCTGCGTAATATTCCCTTCCACGGTCGGTTGTGGTTAATTTTCTTACAGCTGATTTTCAACCTCATTTGAAAATTTTGAACACTTCTAGGGCTTGTGCCTTTTCGCTGTATTAAATTTACCAAAATAACCATATCGTGAGTAATCGTCTATAAAATGTGATAAAAGTATGTGTGCGTTAAGAATTTGTAGGGAATGGTGCACATATATCATTATCATCAACTCTAGGCGTTACTACTGCCCAGGTTACTTACTGTCTTTCTTTTTGTTAGTCATTTTTCCGCTTTAATGCAATCTACATATGTCAAAATCGACATGTCGAGGAATCAAGAATTCCTTGAGTTATTAGCCTTTCAATTCGTTGTTTGGAAATATGTCTCTCATGCGCTTATGTAACATGAGGATTTCTCATTATTTAATTTGCGGCTTTGATCGATAATGGTTGCATTCATTATTGAATTTATATTAGGACTGCATATTTAATTTATAGCTTATCAATTGGAGCTACTAGTTCCAATAACTTTAGAATTTGGAAAAGACTAAGGCCCTGTTTAGTAGGTAGAAAATTTTTTATTTTCTCTATTCAAACTTTTCGAAAACAAGGAAAAAGCGTTTAGTTACGAGAATAAGACGAAAACAAATTTTGAAAACAAAGAAAATGAATTCACTATTTTCAACATTTTATATATAAATCAGAAAACAGTTCTGTGCTGTTTTCCTTGTTTTCGAATTATAAGAATTCAAAAAAGTGTAAAGCAAAACCAAATTATAAGTAAAAAAAAAAAAAGTGTGAAGCAATAGCAAAAATCAAGACAAAAATCAAATGTGAAAAATGAATAGTAACCTGCATTTTAAAGCACATTTTCATTGTTCATTAACTTCATTTTCAAGAGAAAATGGTTTATAAAAACGGATTTTCTTATTCTTTATTTTCAGCAAATTCAAGTGAAAGCATTATTTTAAAGAAAGTAAGAAAACTAAAGGTGAAATACATTGAAAATTTTCATATTCTAAATTTTGGGATAGAGAGTTGAAAATTTTTCGTGGTAAGCAGAACTAAATGTTTCAAATTTCCAAATGAACAAAAGATAACCCGGATTTGTCAGGCAGCAAGCAGAAATCAAATTCCGTCTAAATGGCCGGTCTGATAAATGTGTTTTCCAAAATTAAAATAAAACCAGAGTCTAACATAAGCTGAAATGTCCCAATAGCTTGTACTTGAGCTTTCTTGCCATTTCCCATATAGATGTATCTTTCACCATCAATTGGCAGTCGGCTCGAGTGGCAAGCCTGCATAGTGACACTTATGTGAGTAGTGGCTCCTGTATCTATCCACCAAGTGTCACTCGGTACCAAAGCCAAATTAACTTCAGAACTAACAAAGTTGTTAAGCTTAGGAATGCTACTGATATTGGCAGAAATAGCAGACATAGTAGATACTGAAAATAAACACAAAATGCTCACATTAATACTACACACGTATATATTAAAGCACAAAATATATATACACATGGGCCCCTTAATAAGATACCAAGCACAACATTGTATTTAGTTTTTGGACGTAAAAACAATTTTGGCAGTACTCTCAATTATAGCACTAAATGTAGACAATATTATAGCAGTAAAGCATTATGCCTTTCTTTGGACCGACATAATGTTTGCATGTTAAAAACTTTATTTGTCTCACATTTAGACTATTATTACCTATACGGCATAAAATAATCATCCTTTGGGCTGACTACTTTAGCATAGATATAGAAAGTTCATTTATTATAAAATTAATTTAATTAAATTAACAAAGGTTACTTTGGTAACATATTAATTTAAAAAATTAATTCTAAAATAAATAAACATATCATACTTCATCATAATTGAATTAGACGTTATGGAAATTATGATAATTTAATTAGAGCGTTATAGAAAATAATAATGGTAATTCAATTAGTAATTAATTGGTACTTTAATGAAAACGTTAAGAAAATAATAATAATAATGAAATGCAATCATGGCGTCGACCTCCCGAAGCGACATAACGTTTGAATCGTCTTCAACCGCCTTGCGGCGTTGGTGGCAGATAAGCGGCTTTGACCCGTAGATAACCGGCCGTCCGTGTCGGGTTCGGCGATTCAAGTTGGGTTTAAATCTCTTTATTGGGAACTCATCCACGGTACCAATTTTGAAAATTTCGATTCGGCATTCATGGGTTAATTCTAATATACAGAGTTTAACCACAATAATCATGCAATCTTCGCAAAAGCAGCCCAGCTTGCATTATGTGTCAAACCCATACATCGATTTCAACCAAAGAAACAAAATTATTGAATTTTGCATAATTGAGTTCCACAAAAATATATATCATATATTTCAAAAATGCGGGTTTTGGTATTTGGCACATATTGACTAACAAAAAACAATTAGCACCAAAATATTAACTTATTAATCTAATGATCAAAATTTATGATCATTTCGTCTCGCTTGTTAAGTTAAATACAAGGAATAAACACATAGATGTGATTTTTATTCTTTATTTTAATCTGAGAATAAAACCATAACCCTTGAATCCCATGCATACTAATCAAAGATCAAATAGCTTGATATTGTAGAAGACATGCACGAATCCATTGCAATTGGAGCAATCAGAGTAACGACTCTCTCTCAAGTATGGAGGCTAGGGTTTGTCTTATGGATTGTAAAACCTAAGCAATGATACGTTCTCTTTACTAATGGAAATTTCCGGAACGTCTTGTGGTTTTTAAACCAGGGGACCAGCTCAAATTACTTAATTGCCCCTTAATGTCATTAACCCATCAAAACAACATTAAGGGCAAAACAGGGAAACCACACATTAATTCCATATTTTATAATTAATGAAATAATTATATAAGGTATTTCTGTGAGCCTAATTCAGCGGGAATAGATCCTTCTTTGTTAGATTCTTGAATAGACAGTCACAATCCTTGTCAAAATTTAACCTTGTCGGCCCAATAAAGGAAATCTAAGATTTATTTGTTTCATGAGACAATTGAGAGCTCCTATTATATTCTTTGGCTCTTCTTGCTTCCACTTCCACTTGACGACGAGGAATCAGTTGACGATTCGTTTTATTTATTTCGTTGTTATTCTCACTCGGACCAACGAGTTTTGGACGTGAATAGTATTTTTGGAATAAAAAATACATAATTTATTATAGGTTTAAAAAAAAAAAAAAAAATGACCAAACTAGTGCGTTTTGTCACGTGGAGAGCTAGGATGGCATTGGCCGTCGTTGTGAACACAACGCCGACCAATGATAATAAAATTGGTTATTTTTGTTACAAAGGCCATCGTCGCAAGAAAATGGGAGTGGGAACAAACCTCGGAAGGAAATCAGTCGCCGGATCGGAAAGCTGTTGATCGGTGGTCGCAGGTGCACCCTTGCCGTCGCCCGAAAGGAGGAGTTCTTTGAAGGAGGGGCCGAGCGAAGGAAGGGAAAAGAAATGGGAGGAAGGGAAAGGAAGGTCGTAGTTTTATTTATCGTCAATGGCCATCGTTGTAGACCCAATGACCTTTAATTTTATCAATGGCCGTCATTCTAGCGCCGGGCATTGGCAATTTTTTAAAATCAATAGTTGGCGTTGTGAGCGGTCATTGACACGTAGTCAAGCGGCTGGATTTTGTCATTTTTAGCACTTGTATTAAATTCTATATTTTTTATTCCAAAAACACTATCCACGTCCAAAACTCCGGACCAACAAACATAATTATATCCACTCCGAGTTGTGTTTGAATGATTTTAGAAAACTAATTCATCATTTCCCAAAACAATTTTGAATTAAAATTTATTCATTTGAGCTAAACTCAATCAATTCTAACGCCCATATATTAAATCGAGCCTTATATGTCCAGGATTGATTTTAGGCTTTAAGTTGAATTCGTAATTCAAATTAAGTAGATGACATAATACAAAATAATAAATACAAAAACTTCAAGTAATGAAAAACAAACAAAAATTTAGATACATTTTTAAGGAAATGAAAAATATATAATATAATAAAATTTGATATTTTTCTTAAAAATATAAAAACTTATTATATACGGTAGCATATATTATAAATATTATAAAATTATTAAATTGGTGTTTGAGTTAAGCTTAAGTTGTCTTAGCCTCAATCAAGCTCAAATTAAAAGGGTGCGAGGATATTTACAATAATAAGGCTTTAGGAAAATTGGTTGTTTAACATGATATTAGTAGCTGAAGTCATAGGTTTGATTATACGCCAATTTCCAATATTGTTTCTCATTTACGTATTTGAAAGTCCATAAGAATTTCGTCTAGTTTATTTATCTCTCCAAGTAAAAGAGTGTTTTTTATAATGTAAACTGAAAATTCATTGATTCAAAATGGATTAACCTTTACATAAGAACATAAAAATCAAAGCCCATTAAAAGCATTAAAGGATAGCCATGAATCAAGTTAATAGTAAGAAGAAGTGAATTTGACATCTTGTGAATAAAGATTTGAAATGGCTTTATACGTACGTCAGCGATCTCATTATTTGAATCAACCCATACAAAATCAATAAACAATGCACTCATTAACAAATCGATAATAAAAACACAAAAACAAAGAAAAATAAAATAGAAAAATTCAAAAATAGTAGAAAAACTATTTTATTGAAGGAAAAAAAAGCGCATATCTAATTAGACAAAGCGATATAAAAGGTACATTATTTCTCTAATGGGATAAAAAAATGAACAAAATAAATTTAGAGTTTCAAATAAGATGAGAGAATGGGGTGACACGTGATTTGAAAGTGGGTAAAGATATTTTTAAAGTATAATATTCATATTAACCTCAAAGGGTAAGAACTTTAGTTTTTAGGAAAATGGGTTGTTTAAGAGTCATATAATCAAATTCCAATATCATTTTGAAATGTTGAGGGATAGCTTAATTGTTGTCATGCATTGGGATAGGATTACCTCTGTGAACCCAGAAATTTAATTTCACGGAAAAGGCAAAATCGTAATTTTGATTACATTGTTATTTCGAGTTAAAATATGAAATTTATTCTCTAGATCTAGGATGATGAAGCGGATTGCACCGTTGAATCGTCTCATGAGGAAATCTCTAACTAACCGTAAATTTCGTCGGTCTGAAGACGGTCGGATCGCGCGTTTTAGACGTCGCGTTTCGGGTGCAGTAAAACGATTTTCGATGCGACGAAAGTCACATAACACGTAATCCATGTCTTGAAACTAGTGGTGTGAGTAGAAATGATGATAATTGGTAGAGATAGTCTGAATATCAAATGCGGGAAGTAGGGGCATGCGGTCGTTTAGAAAGTTTAAGTCACTAAAGGACAAGATGTATAGTGTTGGTCTTCTTCATTAAACCAAAGAGGAAAAACGTGAGAATCAGAAAATTGGGGATCAGTAGCCATTTTTAGAGAATTAACAGAGAGAAACTTACTCTGTAAATACCGCAGTCCATTGTCGGCGGTTTCGTGAGAGGGAGAAGCTGGCTACGCGGAAGAGGGTTCGTGGGTACCGGATTTAGAATTTTTCTTGGCCTCCTTGAGGTGGGGTTTCTCACTACTTGAGTTTGTCATGCTAAGTGTTTTTCAATGTTTCGGTTGGTATGAGGCCTTGAGCCGGTCGTTTGATCGGTCCCACAGGCCTTGGGGCCAGAATTGATGGAATTTTGAAACCAAAATGTTGTGCGTGGCAAGTGAGGATTTGTTTGGGTGTTTCATTTCATCAAATTGTAATAAACGGTATTGGTTGGTTTAAAGTATGAGGGCCGTTTGTTCCAGTCCCAAAGCTTGGGAGGCCGAATTGTTGGAAAATTTTGAATTTTTGGATTGGTAGTGACGGTCGAATTTTAGTGGAGCTGTTTGTGTGTGGCAATTATGCATTAAAATCATGCCTTGATTGAAATTGGGCGGGAATGGCTAGTGAAATCTGGAGTTCACAAAGTGAGCCAGATGAATGATTGTGTGTTGAGTAGTAAAACCTGGAGGTTTCGTTCTTAGGAATAGTGACACAAAAATATATTTTTGTGAGAATGTGTTTGGTCGAGAGTGATTCAAGTCGAATTGCTCGTGTTGATCATTAGCCCAGTGAGCTATTTCGATGTATGGAGTTGTATAATTACATAACATGATTGTGTGGTTGAATTATGCGAAGTATATTCACGTTTATATATTTGCATGTGATTAATTTGTATTGGGCCCCGGCATACATGGTATTCCATATCTTGGAACACCCTACAGAAGTTATAGGAGTGAGTGCATGAGATGAGTCTAGAGAAAATGGTTCGGGGTTGTTTAGAAAACATAAATTATCGGAGGAGTAGTCAAACTAAAAATATCAATCGTCGGACGGCCCAATTGATCGGAGGGGTGAGTCAGCGAGCAAAGAATATATCAATCGTGGACGTTGATTGATATATATTCATCGGAGGGTAGTCAAACAAATAATATATCAATCGTCGGAGCGGCCCAATTGATATATATACATCGGAGGGTTGTCCACAAATAAACAAATTAATAATTCTCATACGAGGCTTAGGCGAGTGTGAGGGAGTCGGTGAGGACTCGGGATCTGAGTTGGTCATGTAGACATTCAAGTAGGATCATGCATTTGCTTGAATGTGTGTTTAATTGGAACATTGCACTACACTTAGGTGGTGAGTAGCCCACTTAGGGCGATTCTCCTACTGAGCATTAGCTCACCGCAATGGTGGCCCCAACTTTTACGGTACATGGGGCGTGCGAGAGCGGCTCGTCTAGAGGCGAGTTAAATGAGATGTGGCTTTTAATTGGTTTACATGTATTAAATTGAGTATTTTAATATATGTTGTATAAGAGTAAATATTTGAACTCTTAGAACTATTGGATATAGTTGGATTCATAGTTGATATGTTTATATGGATATTGTAGTTGTAACGACCCCAGAGGCAGGTCGATGATGGCTGATCTGAATCGACACCGGGGCCTTCCGGTTCCTTTTCTTTTTATTTTATTTTATTTTACGTGTTATTAAATTTTCTTTTTCAAAAATGTCGCGGCTTGAATCCCCGGCGAGCCGAATGGCGGATCC
>JAEQBH010009823.1:0-48438 GCA_016808115.1 Tetrastigma voinierianum
TTCACGAGAATAGTGTTCACAAAATAATTTTTTGTGAAATAATGTGTTTGGTCGAGTGATTCAAATTGAATTGCTCGTGTTTGATCATTAGCCCAAGTGAGCTAATTTTTGGTGTATGGAAATGTGAAGTGCACTAACATGATTGTGATTTAAATTATGTGAATATGCATGATTATATATTTGCATGTGTTATAGGAGGTGAAATGGAATTGGCATCATGCATTCCATATGCCTTTAGGGCATCTGGGACGATAGGAGTGAGTGCATGAGGCAATTCTTGAGAGAGAATAGTTCGGAGGATTTGTCTAAAAACCTAATGAATATCGGTAGTCAAATAAAATATCAATGGTAGTCAGTGATTGATATACATCGGAGGAGTAGTCCACACATAATATAAATTGTCGGTCGTGATTGATATACATCGGTGGTACGACCGCATCAATATCAATCATTCGGTCGGCCCGATTGATATATACATCGGAGGTTGTCCACAAACAAATAAAACAAGGGTTCTCATACGTGGCTTAGGCAAGTGTGAGGGAGGTCGAGAGGACGCTTCGGGATATGAGATGATCGATTAGACATTCAAACTAGGATCATGCATTTTGCTTGAATGTGTGTTTATTTTGGAGCATTGTATATGCGCCCAGGTGGAGTAGCCCACTTAGGGTGATTCCACTACTAAGCATTAGCTCACCACTGGCCGAGGGATACTATTTTCACAGTGCGGGGGGCGTGCGAGAGGCAGGTTCATCATAGAGGCCAGTTTAGAAGCGGGAAATGTGGCTTTGATGGTTTTGCATGTATTAGAATGTTTTTCATTTTAATATGTGTTGTATAACAGTAGATCATCAACTCTTGTAACTATGATATATAGTTGAGATGTTTTATGAGTATTGGTTATGGGCCTAAGTGGTCGTTTTACTCATGTTACGTATTATATTGGGTAGACGGAATATATGTTGTGAGTAAAAATGCAGGGGCCCAAGAGGTCATTTTTACTCTGTATAGTTGTATAAGAGACCTTGCGTGGTCATTGATGTTGATTGGGATAGGTTATATATAGGTGATGTATTTGGGTAGAGCTCCCCGTACAAAGGAGACTCTGCCTGATTTTCGTGAGAAATGTCGGGTCACCCGACATTCACAAGTGTTTCCGCGGGTTGTGGTGGTCAAGCGGACCACGGTTGGGGCGTCACACTCGACACTACTTTTGGTGCTTGAGCATCGGGTCGATCACAATTTGAGGCCAAATTCCCGACACTATGTCTCCCGGCACAATTCCTCCAGCCTATAGAAATCCTTCCTCTTTTACGTCTTTTCCTTCCCTACCTTTGAGGTTAAACCCTAGGTACTCATTAGTTTCTTCGATTGGATTAAAGGTCATCATGTGTGATGATAATATTAGAAACTATGTGAAGAATAAATGTTTTAATACCAGTTCCCTCGATACACGCAACCCACTTCTCCTTCCTCGGTTCTTTGGCGGGTTCACAGAACTAAATCTCCTTGCGGGCGTGTCAGTTGGGCGATTTCGTATTCTTCGCCTCATAGGTTTTAAAGCCCAGAAAATATGAAGCATATTGTTAAAAGAAGGTAGAAATTCTTTCACTTTTGATGTTCTAAAATATCATTTACCAATCCTTACAAGATCCTTCGTAGAATTGAGATATTTTAAGTTAATATTTATTTATTCACCAAGCTATTGTTGTAATGAAATTTAAAATCATTTGTTACTCAAAAACACTACTGCAATTATAGACTACGCTAGGAATTTCATTCATTGATTTACTATAAATATTAGTACAACATCATTAACAACTAAACAGTATGATATCTAGGAAGTTTAGTTTTTGAGTGGAGTTATATTTTTTATTTATTTATTTTATTTAGATATGCTCTATTTCTTTCTTATGTGTACTTCTTCCATAATAACTACTTTGCTTATCATATCCTTGGGTTTTAAAAAAATTTATAAAGAGACCGAAAATTGATTTTCATCATATACCAATTCAAGCAAGAGAACTTTATCAAAATAAAATAAAGAATGCATAAATTCATGGAAGAAGACATACTAATCAAAGTAGTCCTACAATCGACCTAGACTCTAGATATTAAAATCCCGGACTTGATTGGTTGTAATTGACATGTTCATAAAAACCCTTTTGGTTAATATTTTATGAATGCTTTGTATAAGAAATTAACTGCATTTTAAAAAAGTGAGACAAGAGAAGAAAAATCCCACATTAATTAAGATATAAAAACCAATCTAGGCTTTATTTTATAAGATACATTTTTTCCAAAGTCATATACACATACGAATGTGTGTGTGTGTCTATATATATATATATATATATATATATATATATATATATATATATATATATATATATATATATTACATTTTCTAAATAATATGCATGGCAAATTAATATCCAAGGAAGGAGACAAACCATCCTAAGTACTAGGTTATTTTAGGATATTTGGCTTGAAACCTCTTTAATATCACCTGAAGACACCATAGCAACACCATTGAATCCCTAATTAATCAACTTTATAAATAAACCTAAAGATGACTACTATTAGAAATTTATGAAACTATCCTTTCCAAAATTGTATTATATAGTGCTTTGTTGTTTTGTTATCGAGGCTCCTCTAAAGGCCTCATACCAATTAGACATTGTCCACACTTATTAATTGATCACATTTGTCCTATCTTATTCAAACATGAGGGACTTGAGGCACATACCCCATCAAACCTCCCTAGAACAAAGTACCATTGATTATTCTCTCACATGACATCAATCCACTTTCTATACCTACCAGTAACACCTGGCAACTTTTGAGAGCTTACTCTTATCTGGAGTCAACTTCACCTATCAGATA
Source organism: Tetrastigma voinierianum (assembly GCA_016808115.1). NCBI lineage: Eukaryota > Viridiplantae > Streptophyta > Magnoliopsida > Vitales > Vitaceae > Tetrastigma > Tetrastigma voinierianum. Next base: position 2,887 of record JAEQBH010009823.1, read on the forward strand.
GAGCACCTGATTACACTACTACCCAGCTTTACCGCTAGCATCTTGATATATTGATTCAAAATCAATTAAGGTACAGGTGGTTACCTTATTTAACTAAATTATTTTGAGACTAGTTGGGTCATATTTAGTGAAATGGGGAAGGGTTTGAAATTATAAGCTATGATAGTGCAAAAATTAGATAATATTTTTTGTTAGCTACGATTAGGTGTCTCCCTCATTCCCTTTGTGCTTCTAGCATCTTCAACCATTTCTGATGGATTGATGAGGGTATGTGCATTGATGTATCCAAAAATTCAATATTATGTTTAGTATAATTGATCTATCAAAATTTACTCCAAATAACCTAAGTTTTAACAAGGAAAAACAACTAACCTTGCCAGATAAAGAGACTATCAAAAGAATGTTTTAAGGTCAAGAGGTTGATTATGTACTTGAAAATTAAGTGGAAAGAATGTCTTATGTCTTTTGCATGCTCTGTCTAGTTTAGTAGTGCCTTTGAGTGGGTTTTGTTCAATGGCCTGATTCTTTCTGTGTTAGTTGTGTGTTTGTTTTTCTTTTAGTTGTTTTCAGTTTAAAGTTTGTTTTGAGGAATAAAAACATTGAGTTTCAAAAAACATGAATAAAAACAAGTTGATTGACTTTAGTTTGATTGTATTTCATAAAAGTTGATGATGAAAATTTGATTTAACCTCTAATAGAATGTGGAAAATAAGAGGTATGTTTTTTCAAAAATTCATGTGTGACCCTCTTATTGGTTATTTAGCTATAAACTCTTAACACTTTAAAGCACAAGTCACACCCTCTTAATCAATTTTTTCTTGGCAGGAAGAGAGTTATGTGAAGACACCATCATTTTGATCTATAACAACTCCTAGAACTTGTTTAATTATCTCTCATGGAAAAATCCTGAACAACCTGACAAATAAGAAGTTATTTAAGACCCCTGACCTTGAATGAATTTTGAGCCTTTCTTGCCAACTGTACATGTTTATATACATAGTCACCCTCTTTAAGCCTAATTAACCTTTTTTTATATTTGTAGACAAGATGTCTTACCCTTATATGTTTTCCTTCATTCAAAACTCAGTTTTACCCATAGCTTATGTGCTTGTTGATCAAATATTAAGGGCTATGTTGATTTTGGTGATTGGTTGAAGTGATGAAAAAAAAAAGAATAAAATAGAAAAAGAAAAAGTAAATAAAGCCATAATTGAGTAGGTATGGTGTCGTAGCCTTGCTACCTTGAGTAATTAGGTTCGAATGGGCGTCTTGTACCTGGTACCCTAGGCCAGTGATCTGGAGCTCTTGACTCAAAGCTCGCTAAGGGTAGGTAGAAGCTTTTAGGAAATCAAACATTTACCTTTACTCTTAAAAGCCCAGCCTTGTTGTTTATGAGAATAAGGAGTATGAGTGAATCAAAGTAAAATGAGAAAATCAAGAAAATCAATACAAGTTAATGTCAATTGATCTAACATGAATAATCGAAGTATAGTGCAAGTTTCTAAAATCAATGCTATGATAATACCATACCCAGTCATTGTCAATAAAATCTAGAAGTATACACATAATGTTTAAAATTATTTGTGCATGCCAACTTTTTCATGTAGAATAACATATATTAATAAAATCAAAACATTAAAAAATTTACCCTCTTCGACTCCCTCATGCCATTGTAGTTACAACTTTATGAATTACCTACATTATGAAAATAAAAAAATATATTTTTATTTCTAAGAAGAATGGAAATTCTAAATATTTGTCTTCTTCGAGAAACTAAAAAAAATAAAATATTTAATATGAACATAAGATATTCGCATATATGTGGATACTTGATGCACTCGCCTTTACAATTTTATATGTTTGGAAGTTCATAAAAGCTAATTTTTATCACGGTTTCCTTGGTATATTGCTTAACATTATTCTAATCACCTATTTCAACATCAAATCATGTTTAAAAATCACATGAAATCAGTTATTTTCATAATAGAGTTTGCCTATAACACACTAAATTAAATTTTTATCTTTTAAACTTCCAGATCAAAGGAGCACACTCCTAACAAATCGTTGTCAACTTTCACTTGCTTTCAAGATGTGTTTAGGAGCTTCTTTAATATTGTATAGGCATTATAGATCATTATTAATTTTGAATGTAATAATATATCATAATTAAGAAACATGCTTTAAAATTCCTCAATAATTGTGGGGCACATTCTACCCGATAGGTAGAGATGTAACTTTTATAATTTGATTTATTTTTATTCTATGCAAGTTACTATATTTTCAATCTAACACATTAGATATGCAGCTCATTCGTGAAAGCGATGCCATTTCTTACAAAGGACATGAAGAATGAATAAAGTTTTTACAATTTTTTTTTATCTTTGCAATTAAAGTACCATTTAGATGGTTAAGAAATAAAAATATAGGTTCTTGACATTTAGGCCTTACCAATTAGGGTAATTTTCAAAAATTTACATTAATTTCAATATTGTCTTATCAACATATATAAATTAAGAAAATGACTCTACAAAACAAGTTGTAAAGGAAAACTCCCATTAGAAAGCTCAGGTGTGTTTCACCAAGGTTTATCCTAATGTCCCCGAGACAGGCAAAATTAAAGCTTTTAACTTTTCCAATCTTTAAAAAGATTGCATTATTAGTTTTCTTTTCATCAAATATAATATTTAATTCCCTTTTTTCTTTTCATTACCTCTACATAATGATAATATTAAAAAGTGTATCTTTTAACAATAAATATTATTTTTGTTATGTATAAACTTTTTTTTTGTCATAATGACATAGCTTTAAAGCTCTAGAGACAAGGAAAAATGATTATTGTAAACACAAGGTAAATAAGGGGAAAGGAATGAGGTTTATGATATGTTCTATATAAATTGTAATTTTTTTTTATTATGCTTAGTAATTATTTTTTGGATCTCTCTAGACATTAAGTCATTCTTTGAATTCATAATATAATAGACAATACAACTAAATTAATGTATTTACATAATAATAATAATAAAATATGAGCGGTTAAAACTTGGGATGATATACATTTTAGAGAATTTAGAATTGTTGGTTGATATAAGTTTAGGTTTCAAATGTATTTTGGTATTAGAACTGTTGAAATAAGAGAAAATAAATATTTTCCAATTTCAGACTTTATTTCTTACTGCCTACAAATAATAGTATTTCTTTTAAATTCAAACAATAATAACCTTTTCCAAATTCAAACTATTTTCATACACCTTACAAATATTAAAGCTCATTTTAAAACTATCTGACTTTTTTGGCACTCATAGTTCTCTTCTCATCTTACGTCTCAATTGAAGATAATCATTAAATCCCAATAATCCATTAATTTTTAACGGATCTGAGCACTATAATTTGAACATAAATTCACTAGTAAACTCACAATAGGCACATGAAAAAATATTGATTCATACAGATTTCAATAATATTAAAATGGAAAAGAATGAAACTTATAAGATACCATCTAAATTCTTTACAACATTAAAGATGAAAAAACCTTACCTTCTCCACGTTTAATGAGGACTGAATTGATAATAAAGATCACAACCATTCGCATCTGGAACATGGAAAAAAAAAATCTCCAAAATCTAAAAACAATTTATCGATAAGCGGTGAAGCGGGAAAGAAAGCAGGAAAAAGATGGATTGAGTTGTAACTAAAGAATGTTTATATCTTACTTGATTAGGAGCAAGAATTAAACTTAAGAAAACCTAGGGTAAGATGAATATGAATTGGGGAAGGAAGAAATGATAGAAGTGGCTATGAAGGTTAGAGAGGAGAGAAACCCTAGGGCTAAAATAAAGCATTATATATCTATGTTAGGGTTATTAAGTGGGCTATATTAAACTACCCATGGGTTGGTAAATATGACCCATTTATTTAAATGTTTTTAAAATGATTTATTTAAATATTTTAAACTCTTACAATAAGATTTTCACCTAAACATTCATTAAAAAAAAAAAAAAGATTTTGACCTAAACAAATTCCTTCTAAACCTAAGCATTTTTATTGTGTACAAATGTATACTTGTTTATCCTTTTAATCCACATATATGTCAAACATGGCTAAATTAATAATTAGTGCAGTTCACTTTAGATAGGCATGGTATGGTTTACATGGGTTCCTTTTTATCTAACCGTATTCTAACAGAGTTAGAAATCTCTCTACTTTTAAGCTTGAAATAGTATACGTACAACATAAAATAAAATATATGTCAAACTACATTATCTAAAATTATAATTTGGCTTCCTAATGGAGCTAGTCTAAGCTCAATGTAAAGCTTAAATCTACATAATAATTTTTTGGTTAAAAAAATTATGCACCAATAAAATCATGTTATGAGAATTCAAAGTATCAATTTAATAAAATCATAAAAACAAAATTTGTTTTGAATTTTGCTTCGGTTTTCCATTAATACTTGAAAAGAAAATTAAATCATCATTATACTTATCATCACTCTCAAAATTTGTAACGCCGAAATATATTTTTCCATTGATAAAAATAAATAAATTTACAAAATAGTTATGTTGTTTTATGTATTCATTCTTTGTTAAACATTTTCATATTGTTTATTTTTGTATTAAGAATGATAAAATTTGTGAATTTTTTTTTAATTCTCCAAGGTTCTAGCCCATTCTACACGTTTTGGCATGCGACCCATGGTTCAATTGTGACGCCCCAAAACTCGAAGTCGGGTTGTCAACTTGTCGGCCCAGTAGATTTCGGGTAACCCGATACCACACTGTTGTGTCCCATTTATCGGGATCTACATTTTCAAAAAAAATTGGGCAGAGTCTCCTTTTTTCAAGGAGATCTACCAAATATACAACCTGTATAAGAACATATCCATGACCCATTCAGGGTCTCAACATAAGTAGTAATGACACAGGGTGTAACACCAAATCATACCACGACAGTCTTATAGCATGTTTAGGGTATAATAACGATAAATGTATATTTTAGAATAAAATAATGCTAAAAAAATAAAATAAGCAAAACCGAATTTATACAAAAAGACAAGGAGTAAATTGGTCATTTACCAATTTGGGACACCTAAGGGTCCTGTATGTAAAGGTGTATGCGAAGTAAGTATAGCTATAAGTTGAATTGCAATAAGTAAAGATGAGGACTAATGAGTAAATAAGGAAAGTAAAATCAATAAAAATGAGATAAGATCAAGTTTGTTCTCTCATTTGTGAGAGAGCAGCGTAAAGATGAAGGAAGAAGAAAGAGAAGAAGAAGAAGAAAAAGAGAATGAGAAGAGGAGTTTAATGAAGATCAAAGGTATGGAATTAGTAGGGTTTTGGGTATGGAATTCTAAAGTTTGTATGGATTTCCATGAAATTGTATGGATTTCCATGGAATTGTATGGACTGATAGCTTGTTCCCAAATCTAGGGTATAGTTAGGATTTCATCCTAACCTAAGTGTTGGAGGTAGAAGTTGATAAAACCTTAGTTTGTATAAGTTAAGCATGGAATCCACCACATGAGTAAGATTTTGGGTTTAATTACAAGTAATTGAGTTTGGGTTTATGACATTCCTAACTAGATCTTCTGTATTTGGTTGATAAATGGGTTATCACCCATTTTAGAGTTGTTTTTGGGGAGGAATTCATGATAGGTTTTTAGAAGTAAGATGGAATAGAGGAAGAGTATGGAAGAAAAGCGAGTGAAAGAGGGAAAATTTGCCATTTCTAGGCAATTTCCGCCGTGAATGCAGGTACTAGGGGTGGTACGGTACCACTTATGCGAGACCAAATGATGCGGTACCATCAGTGGTACCGATACCACTCACGGAACTTAGTCGATGCGATGCCCGTCAAGTGGTATCGGTACCCAGCGCTCATAAACCCGTATTTCTTGTATTTTGACATTTTTAAGCCCCGAATCCATACACCAAAAGTATATAGGAGTCCTAGTGAATGACCAATTAGGGGTTGAATAAGAGTGAAACTAAGTAAAAAAAAAAAAAAACGCATTGTACCTGAAGCACCTCGTGACGGTGTGTTTGATGGAGGCAAACTTAATGCATGATAGGATAGTAAGTTCTAAATAAAGTATAATTCTATTAAAAGTACAAATGAGTAGATAAATTTTTTTATATGAAAAGTTCAGTTCAACATGTATAATAGATTATTTGATAATGAATATCTCTAGTAAACATGATATCGGTAGGTATTCATGTATATGAGAAATATCTTTCTAATACATGAAAGATTATTAAGAAAACATATGCGATTACACACTTTTGTGACCGGGTAGTTGGATAGATAGGCATGACTATAGGGACACAATGCAGTATACAAATACAAATATCGAGGCCCCGTTTTGGTCGATGACATAGATCCCTTTTGGATCACTATAGCGGCCCCGTTTGGGTCATACAGAGATCACTGTCTCCATGAAATTGTATGGATTTCCATGGAATTGTATGGATTTCCATGGAATTGTATGGATAGTAGCTTGTTCGAAACCTAGGGTTTAGTTTTGATTTCATCCTAACCCCATAATTGTTTGAGGTAGGGTTGATAAACCCCTAGTTTGTATAAGTTGAGCATGGAATCCTCCCTATGAGTATAGATTTTGGGTTTTAATTCTGGTAATTGAGTTTGGGTTTATAACAAACCCTAACTAATCTTCATGTTTGGTTGATAAATGGGTTATGACCCATTTTAGAGTTGTTTTGGGAGGAATTCATGATAGGTTTTGAAGTAAGATGGAATAGAGGAAGAGTATGGAAGAAAAGCGAGTAAAAGAGGGAAAATCTGCAATTTCTGGGTAATTTTCGCGACTAGTACCGATGTCGGAAACGAGGTGGTAGAATTTACCACTTATCACGGGAGGACCAAATGATACTGGTACCATCCAAAGTGGTACCGATACCACTCACCAGAACCGAGTCGGTACGGTACGATCGAGTGTTATCGATACCCTTTGCTCCCTTATACGGCTTACAATTTCTTGTATTTTGACATTTTAAGCCTTCATACACCAAAAGTATAGGAACCCTAGTGAATGACTAATGAGGGTTCAAATAAGAGTGAAACTAAGTAAAAAAAAAAAACGCATTGTACCTCGGCGTGTTTGATGTGGGCAAACTTAATGCCCTATGATAGGATAGTAAGTTCCTAAACAAGTATAATTCTATTAAAAGTACAAATAAGTAGATAAATTTGTTATATGAAAAAGTACAGTTCAACATGTATAATAGATTATTTGATAATTAATATCTCCTAAGTATACACATGATATATCGATGGTATTCATGTATATGAGATATCTTTTAATACATGAAAGATTATTAAAGAAAACATAATAATACTAATTGCACACTATGTGTGAGTGATTGGAGTATATAGAGGCATGCCTATAAAGGGTTTCTGAGTACTACAGCTTATCTGAGATACATATATCGAGGCCCCCTTTGGGTCAATGACATAGATCCCATTTGGATCACTATAGCGGCCCCGTTTGGGTCATACAGATGATTCGTGCCGCAGTAGGTGTACTTGGAATCAACAATATTTGTAACCTAAATTCTCTGGCCAGTAGCAAAGCTACTCTGATATAGTGGTTTTAAGTCTCGAATTTCGAGGATGGGTTTTTCGCGCAAAATGATTCACGATTGATGTAAATGGTGATTTCACTTTGGATTTGGGGTTTTTTTAAAGCAGTGTGATTGGTGGTTTGAAAACTCTGAGCAAAATGAAATAGAATGTAAAAGAACCTTGAAGTCTCGGGCCAGCGGGTTTGAAGTTTTAAATTGGCGGGGGTCCTCGGAGTCCCTTTCCTTGCGTTAGGGAGGATGACCTATAATCATTTCCTGAACCGGATCTTCATTTAGCCATAAAAACTGAACCCTAAAAGTTTTTCTCTTGAGATAGAGCATTTATTGGTCATTTATGTTTCAAAGCAGTAAAAATGATCCTTTGACCTAACTTGCAGAGGCAAATAAATGGCAACTAAGCGAGCCTTAGTGGATCTAGTGGTAAGCATCCACTGAGCCCTAAAAGCTTGCCAAGTACTGGCCAATCAGGGTACATCAGAAGGTTTTAAGAATTTGAGCAAGATAAAGACATAAATGATCATAAGTGCATGCGTTGAAAACAGAGAGGACACCAGTTTACCTAAAAAATTTGGCCTAGTGGCCTTCCTCTTCAAGGATTAGGGGATTTAGGCAACCATCCCTTGAGTTGTCATCCTCAAGGGGTGTTTGGCAGGTGAGAAAATGAAGGAAAAAAAGGGAGAAAATCAAAGATAAGAAGAAAAGTGGGAGAACTGAAAGCTTTGGCGCCAATTTTATTACATCCCGTCCTCCTGTACAGAGCTTGACTGAGGCGTATATACTGCTCAAAGTCAAGGGAAATTACAAAAATGTCAGAACTACCATAAATACATAGGGGGTAGTTTAGGAAAAAGTCATAAAAAGTTAAACTGTAGGTCAAACTGGAGGCATCATAGGTTGCGAAAATTCACAACCCTGCAAAATCTCTGCAGCGTTCCAATTTTCTTTAGCTTATGGCTCCAATTTCCTTCCGACTTCTGTCGTGAGCTACAAGTTCGGCTTGGATTCTTCATGCTTGGATTGGCCTGAACTTTTGCCTGATTATCTTGCAAAAACTATAAAAACAACCACAAAATGCGATTAGTAGTATAGCCGGGACCTTGATGTGGTGGGTTAATTACGTTGATTAGTACAAAAAAAGTGCTCAAAACCTGCGATAAACATGGCTCAAAATAGCACTTTTTGGGCACTAATCACGAGAATCCTTGTCTCGTACGGTGATGTACCTTTCGATGTACCTCCTGATTATCTCCAGTATCCACTTTTGTGGTATTTACAGACATGAACATAAAAGAAAATAAGAAAAGTATATGTAAAGAATGTATAAAGTATATGATATGAGAAGCATAACCTTTGCTATACGATGTTAATATATAGATTACAAGAACAAGAAATACGATGTAAAATGACCTGAAAAGTATATGAAATATGATAAGAAGAAAAATGTTATGAGAAAGAAAGTAGACATGAAATGGATAAATATATGTGTCATAAAAAAGATATGCATGCGCGTTTAAAGTGGGATGACCCTTGTTGAAGTCGTCCATATGTGTAAATTCCCACTAAGCTGGCAGCACGGGTGTTTCATCCCGTTATACGCGTCTGAAAGAGAGGAAGCGAGAGGGGGTAAGGCGATCCACATCAGCAACCAAGGTCAACACATCACTAGGGGTCCACTGGAAGATTTTTGGTATAACGTATATGTCTTTTTGTTTCTTTTTGTAAACAATGTAAATGTTGAACACTTCCATATATGGAGCTTGTATATGTATTTTGTATCCGTTGTTACAGAATATGGTTCAAGTTAAATGTTTAACATTATATGAATGAAAAGCTTAAAGTTTATAAGTTATAGAAAACATAGCATCCCGGATCCTATTTGGACCCACCAATTAGCTCGGACCGAGGAAGGGGTGTCACAAGTTAGTGGTATCAGAGCACCCCGGATCAGGTTCGGATCCGCCAATCATGTCGGACTTGAGAAGGGGTGTCTCACAGGGTCCATCTGCCCATATCCACAATATACAACTATATCACAATAGTCCATATGAGTTTATTACAACACTCTTATACATAACATATATTAAAACTAGCTTGTTCTAATATAGTTTACAAAAATATTTATCAAACTACATCCTGGCTTCTTTCAAAATCACGTGGCCTCAGAAGCGCCGTCCTCCAGTGTACCACTTGCACTAAAATACATATGGTCCCACGGCCAGGTGAGCAATGCCCGAGTAGAGAATAATTTTTTACAAGGGCTGCTCCCCACCTAAGTGCATGTAATGTTAATTTACACATTCAAATGAAACATACACATTCCAACTCAAATGTCTACATGCCATGGATGAGAATGTGACTCACCTTTCCATATCGCGAGTCCTCTTAGCTCCCTCACACATGCATATGCTACGTGTGGCTTAGTCATTTATGCTCCATCAATGACCATTTTTCCTAAACAAAAGCTTTTTTTCTTTATAAATCAAAATCCATTAGACAAACTAATATTCACTTCTTTTTACGAGTCCCGTGTGTTTTGTGAGTAGCAAATTTCGGGAGTCTCAGTAAGGCCCATACGCCTTCAAGCACTTTCACAAACTTTCATCGCTGAATACATATGTCTAACCAAGAATACCAGGTTTTTCACACTAGTGCGTATCTATCCCTTCTTGCTATACACAACACACGTATTTTTCATTTCCTTTTTCTTTTATGCAACCATGAGACTCATTTTGGACGTTGTTGCATTTTACCGAGCCCACCAACGAACACCAAACACAATATGTCGATTTACCAACCATGCACTCACACCCATATAATGCGATGTCCCCATGCATATGCGGTGCAACATGCCGTGCATCATTATATCATGTCACATGCATAATGAATGCTACATAGACAACACAATCCACTACTTACCGATGTCATGGACAATCACATCATTTGCATATGGCTTCCATAAATCATTTCATTCCATGTCAACCTATCATGCATGCACATATTTGAAATTCATTCAACATGTCATTCTATGGTAAACAGCTGACACACCTGAAACAAGCCATGTAATGGCCATTGCATAAAACAGTTCATCTCATGTCAACATGTTAGAGCACACACATTGACACCCAATGCTTTATTTCTTTCTCTCACGTTTTTTTTTTTTTTAATAGAAAATCCCCTCACGCTCTCTCCAATTTGACCTTTTCTAACTTATCCTTAAGTTTTAAAGACAAGGCCCACGTTGCACCACATGTTCACAACCCTTTTGTCTCCGTTTTTGCTTTGAAATATTTTATTTCATCCCGGTTCAAGTTCAATTTATTTAAAATGAACTTTACCTAATTTATTTATTCTACTTTCAAGATTGTTCTCAAAAATCCCATTTTTTGGGTCCATAAGGCACCCGCGTCGCCCCGAAAATCGTGAAAATTTGGTTGTCTCATAATTTAATGAAATTCATCCAGGTAACTAGATTTCGCAAGACGAATCCAACGGTGAAGTCTGTTTCATCATTCGAGATCTAGAAAATTTTCCAAGCTTCTCTGAACCATTTAGGCAATTTTTACTATCTTTGCCATTTTTCAAAAAAGGTAAATTTTTCCCATGTTTTACATTATTCCCCCCTTAACAGAATTTCGTCCTCGAAATTCACACACACTAGCATACACAATCACATGCATATGCTACAAAATCAAACAATACTCTTGCCCCATGGTGTAAGCGGTAGAAACATACCTTGAATAATTGATTGGTCTGCTTAGGTTCGATACGAGGTGTAATGGTGTAGACATGCTTTGGGTCCCGAAGTCAGGCCTATAGGCCCGGCCTTGACCCATGCCTTGGCCTCTCCTAACTGTCTATGAAATGTCGGTTACTGTGCCACACCACAGGGCCCGAAATCTTGGTTCCCTTGGCCGTCTTTGGGGTAATGAGACAAGCGTGTATGTGCATGTCCTTGATGATTGGGACGAGGTGTCCATAACACTGGGATCCTTGCTCTATAGGCAATCCATCTCTCGTAATGTCGAATTTGGTGTGATGATAGCATGTCATCGCGTCTGGCTAGATGCCCTGACTTGACCTTGGCCTTAATAACCTGCAGCCTGTCACTTAAAATCCTCATGAAGCATAAGTCCTCTGTTTTTTCCCCGAGCTAGAAGAGGCGATTCTCTCTCTTCTTCGACCCCAACACCATCACGGATGCTCGTCGTCATCAATCTCTCTTTACGTGGCCAAATTTGTCGACCATAGAGTCCATCTCATGGAGGAAATCACAATCTTGCCCGGATGGACAATTTCGGACAAATGTCAAATTTCCTCACCTTGGCCATGTAGGGTAGCCGTAGTCGATAGAAAAATGGGCTAACTCGGTGAACAGCCACGTACTCTAACAAATGTCATTGTTCCTTACACGTGGCTAAGACTCTCGGGCCTTTACATGTCTAGCGGTTGTCGAATGCCTATGGAAATCATGGAACTCTCATTAATCATTACTCTATGTCCCCCAAGGCCTTAACCCAATCCCACCATACTTTGGATTCACCCTCTAGTTGGAATGTTGCTTGCCTTATCTTTGTGGCATCGGAGGTGATCTCCATGGCCTCCAATATTACCTGCTTGGTCATTGGTGCATCCCCTTCCTTGACTTGCCATCGATACATGTCAAGAATAGAAAATTGATTTCTTCTTCTTATTTCGTAGTGGTCATATTGCAAACACTAATAAGTATCGATTCCCGAACTATCATGTTCATTTATTTTACAGAGACCCATAAGGTTATGTTTCTCTAACCAATTATTTAATCCTTTACTATATACATCTGTCAATGCATATTTTTCACACAATTTGTAACACCTGAAACATTAGGCATGTTAGAGCACAAAGCATATAATGCACCCCATGGACCCATGCAATGATTTAACCCATGCCTTGAGTCCTAGTATTACGTGTGTGCCTGACTCTTGATACCTAGCTAAGACAAACTAGTATCGGAATGCATCTTGTGGATACGCGCCAGGAGCTCCCAGATGTCAGTTTTTAAAGCTCTTATATACCAAGGCTGTGACTCCACAAGGCCAAGGTCCGATTGACAACCCGTCAACCCTCGAATTCAGAATAGTTTTTGGGTAACCCGATACCACCTTTGTTGTTTCCCATTTGCTCCGGAATCCATATTTTGCAAAAATCGGGCGAGAATCTCTCCTTTTTTTGAAGAGCTCTGCAAATATCTGTATGTATAAGAATATATCCATGACCCGTCGAGGTCTCAACGAATGTGTGACCACACGGGGGTCCATTTGTCCATATCCACAATATACAACTATATCACAATAGTCCATAAGAGTTTATCACAACACTCTTATACATAACATATATTAAACATTGTTCAATCTTAGTTTACAAAAATATTTATCAAATACACATCCTTGCTTCCTTCAAAATCACGGCCTCGAAAGAGAGCCATCCTCCAGTGCACCACTTGCACCTAAAATATGGTCCCACGACAAGGTGAGTAATGCCCAGTAGAGAATAATTCCTACAAGGGGCTACTTCCCTGACTAAGTGCACATGCAATGCCATTTCACACACATTCAAGTAAAAACATACCCATTCCTACTCAAATGTCTACATGCCATGGATGAGAATGTGACTCACCCTTTCCCATGTCCCAAGTCCTCACTAACTCCCTCGCACATGCATATGCTAAGTGTGAAAACCGTCATTTATTCTCCATCAATGACCATTTTCCTAAACAAAAGCTTTTTGTTTTATAAATCAAACTCCATTAAGACCAGCCTACGATATTCACTTGTTTTACTATGTCCTATGTGTTTTATTGTGTAGAAGATTTCGAGGTTTCATCGCGGGCTTGCATGCCTTCAACACTTTCTCGAGCTTTCATCGCTAGATACATATGCCAAACCAAGAATACGAGGTTTTTCACCCCTAGGGATATCTATCCCTTGCTATACTGACTTCTACGTATTTTTTCCCATTTCTTTTTCTTTTATGCAACCGTGAGACTCATTTTGGATGTTGTCCCATTTTACTAAGCCCACCATCAAACACTAAACACAATGTCGATCTACAATGTACTCACGACATACCATCAAACACCAAACACGGTGTCGATTTACCAACCATGCACTCACACCCATTTAATGCGTGTCCACTGCATATGCAATGCAAGATGTCGGTGCATGTTATATCATGTCACATGAACAATAGATGCTACATGGACAACACAATCCACACCACTTCTTGATGTCATGGACAATCACATCACACATATGGCGTCCGCCGTCTTGTCGTTTCATGTCAACCTATTGATGAATACATTTGAGCAATAATTATAATAAATTTAGCACATCTAAATCACAATTTACCCACATTTAGCATAAGGATAGGCCTTTTAATTTCTTCTATGTTTTTAGACTTGTGGAATGCAGTTTAAACGTAAGTATAAAGGTTGTATGTCGGGAAGCCAATATGAAGCACTACGGATGCCGGGCGAGCAATTGTGAAGTCTCAGGAACTCGACGATACAAGGAAAGCACCCGAAGGACCAAGTATCTTGTACATCATTCATGTGTACCGGTACACCTTGCATAAAAAGTGGCAGTGGGCACAGTGTACCGGTACAACACAAATGTGTCTTAGGTACACATCTCGAAAGAATTGGCAGGTGGTGAGAATTGTCTGGAGATACATCGCCTAATGTGTACAGTTACATCTGCATGGAAATTGCGAGATTTGTCTGAGCAGTCTGTGCACAGGGGCACTCTTGTCCAACGAACCAAAATGGGAAAATCATTGGAAGGGAGTATAAAGGAAGAGGACACAAGTAATAGAAGCGATTTTTTGGCTTCACAGGTTTAGGTTTGAAAGGAAAGAGTTTTTCTCCATTTTTGAGTTGAAGTGTAGATCAGTTTAGAGTTCTTCTCTATTGGAAGCTTGAGATTCAAGCGTTTGTAATCTTTCAGCATAAATAATTATCTTGTTTTAAATCCTAATATCTCACATTCGTCATTCTCGGTTTTACAAGTGAATTATGATTTCAAGATACTTTGTTTTTATGATTAATCGCTCTTTAATTATAATTGTTCTTGTAAGTTTTATGGAGTTCTAAACTCCAACTCTTGGGAATCCACGGGGGAAACTCACCCTGATTAAGGTATAGTCCCTCAACTCCTCTTTTGATCTTCAATGGATTGTGTAATATTAATCACTTGTGCAGAAAAGTTGTAAATCCTTAGTTGGGCATAGTCTTGACAACGTGTTAACGAGATCTCCTCGGTACACGTTGTGCTTGATCATGAATGCAAGCTAAGGGTTCGTATTGGTGAGAACAAGTGTTTAGTATTACTTTCGATCATCTCTATTTTCAAAGAGAATTTAAAGATAAATCCTCCATCAAAGACCATTTATCAATGGTTCCTAGATGAGTTTATAAAATAAGAGGTGGGACTTACATGATCAGGAGTGAGTGGAACCCTAAAAATCCCAGCAATTGTCTTTCTATTTTAAAACAGTCAAACCAATCAACCATCCAGTCAACCAACACAACCTTACAATTCTCTTTTAAATCATACCCTTAGTGGAGAATAGCTCTGCTGGTCGATAAAATTAGACCACTCCCTGTGGAGATGACCTGTGGATTCCCACAGTATTACAATGCTAGACAACTGTAATTCCTACGCTTGGGAATAGAATTCGGCACACGAATAAGGACGAAGCATTTTTGGCGCCGTTCTTAGGGATGGCGACCGCTTACGATTGACTTGAAGAGAAATTTAAGTGGTACAATTGCATTGCAAAATGGTAGTCTCCATTTTTTATTTTTATTTATTTATTTATTTATTTTGCTCTTGTCTTGAAGTAGAGAAATCTAACAGTGGGTATTTCTTGGAATGGAGAGAGTGTAGTGCATGTCGAGTTTAGACTCTGCTTGACGGCGCGTCTAGTAAGAGAATAGTGCTTCTGGAAGTGCGAGGGAAATCATAATGTCGGTGTCTCGGGATAACATTATACCTCCAAAATGGATCACCACAATTGTCGGCAACTCTGTTTAACGAACATACTCAAAAGGATTTCTGACCCAACACAAGGACTCAATGAACCTCCACAACATGGGTAGAAGCTACACTCGATAGCACGGTAGTAGGGGAAATGTTAACTTCGGTGAAATCAATATAGAGGTCTCCACATACTTTACCTAATGTGGAAAGAACCCTTAGAGAAATCCTACAACCTCAAAGGACTACAACCAATTCTTGCATTCGTCTTCCTGAAGAGGCCACTCAATTTCTAATGAAGTCAGAAATGATCCGTCTCTTACCTGTATATCAAGGGTTCGAATCTGAGAACCCTTATTCATTCATGAGAGATTTTGAAGATGTTTGCAGTGCATTTCTTTCTCTTGCCCCTCCATATCTGTTTAGTTTTTATTTCCTTTTTGCTTTAAAGGAGAAGGCTAAAATTTGGTTTCCTTCATGGCGCCTAATTCGATCTTTACATGGGAAAATATGTGAAATGAGTTCCTCGACAAATTTTCCGCTGCGTACTAATGCTCTCATGGCTTGATTAGAACTTTTAAAGAAAAGCTGGTGAACCGTTTGCTGCGGTATGGGAAAGATATAAGGATCTCCTCCATGCTATCCCTCACCATGGATTGGATGTAGAGACCAATGCGTGCATACTTTCATCAGTTATCCTGAATAATAAGCAGTACATCAGGTGATGGCCAATGAGTGAATTCTATGGAAAAGAGTGCTAGGGAAGCAATCCAACTCTTTGACACTATAGCGAGAGAATGCTCGAACATGGGGAGACTAACACATCCATAGACACTTTGCTAAAAAGTGCATAGCACATCGACGGGGCGGAATCCATCATAGAGAAAATAGTGAGTTGCAAGCAAAAATTGCTAATTTAACAAGAAGCTGGAGGCCATAGAGATGAAAAAGGTGCATGAGGTAACTTAAGCGTACCTCAAATACCCTCGGCACTTGCTTTGGACCAGTGGAGGAGCCATGCATTATGTGCGATGATCCTGCGCACTTTCGACCATCAAGTGCCCAGGCCTCCAAGTAAAGGCGCAATTCAAATGAAGCGGAGCCAATGCCCATAATTGCAAAGGAAACCTTTCAACTCTCCATATTCTGAAACATATAATCTGGATGGGGTGGCACTTTGATTTTAGTTGGAGGAGGAGGAATGAAGGAGGGCCAAATAACTTGCGAGAGCAACCCACGGTCCCTCATTACTAAAACCATGGCTTTACAAATCCCCATTCTACCATTTCGAATCAAAGCCATCAAAAAGTTCCACCTTGAACCCTAATCAAGGTTACCTGACCATCGAGTCAAGGGACTCCATCACCACAACCATATCAACCCAGCATAAGAAGTCTTGAGGATATACAGTTACCGGTTCGTCTGAACTTGACAATCCACAAACACGGAAATCCATTTGCTCGAATGATAATGAGATCCCAGATAACCAAGTTTAACCTCATCTATGGGTAACCTTCAACAAGAAAAAGGGGAAACTCCCATCTCGACCTATTCAAAATCCATAGGTCAGCTTGAGTGTGGGAAGTTTAGAGTTCAAGTAAGGGTACCTTTGAACACTGTAAAGTACATCGGCTACCCTTCGAAGTAGTAAGGTAGTTGACAAAACCACCATTCCAACCAAGGAACCATCTGAGTCTCAAAGAAGTGAATCGGTTAAGAAGATGAAATATCGAGACAAGCCTCATGTCCCTAATACAAATGAATTTGATCACCTAGGAAAGGCAAGTCACCCATATCCCTCAGAGCTCCATTACCCATAGATTGAGAGCACGAAAAGAAGTGAATAACCATCTTGAAATTTGCCTTGAGTTGTTCTGCTTAAGTGAACTGAACATTCCTTGTTAGATGCCATTAAGCAAATCCCATCATATGCTAAATTTCTAAAGGATTTGTGCACGGTAAAGAAATTAGATGTCAACAAGGAGGCCCCTTCATGAGATGAGCAATCCTACCTCACTAATGGTCGAATGACTTGCCTCCAAAATGCAGACCGGGAAGCCCTACTATTTCTATGTGTGAGAATACAAAGTTAAGGACACTCTTTAGTGGACTTAGGGGCAAGTGTTAATTTGTTGCCTTGTCGGTATATGTGGACCTAGGGTTAGGAGAATTAGAGCCCGACGATATCACTCTCGATTAAATTGCTTAGTAGTGTGTCGAAATTCTAGAGGGATAGTAAATGATGTATTTGTTTCAAGTGGATAGTTCTATTTCCCGTGGATTTTGTTTGTGCTTGACACTCAGCACATGGTAAACGAGACACAAGTTTCGGTAATTCTTGATCGACCATTCTTGGCAATTTGCTAATGCCATTATACATTGTAGAGGCGGCCCTAATGACATCATTGAAGCGACATGGTATTAATTTGAGCATCTTCAATGTTATAAAAGGGAATGGGGATGAAGAAGATGTGTGTGAAGTCAACATGGTTGATTCTGAGTGCGAAACACTTGGATAATGTCCCCGCATTGATCCTCTTGGGCATGTTTAGTCGGCCCAGGAGTTGGGATGAAGAGGTATTTGCCCCAGTCGGAGTTTTTACTCTACGTAATTAGGCATCTTGGGGTATTGGGGAAGTTAATGGGTGGGCACCTAAATTTGAACCATTGCCACCAAATGAGGAGAAGGCGTACCCTCACAGGGAAAAGCCACTAAGCGAGCTAAACCTTTGCCCACACACCTGAGTCACGCTGGCGGGGATGAAGAGACTTTTCTAGTAATTATATCTGCCTCCTTGGAATTGAATCAAGAAAATCAACTTTTGGAGATATTAAGGTCTCCACGAAGCTAGCTAGAATTTGAACCCGGTTGCGGATATTAGGGGAATCGGTCCTTTGATGCGCACACATAGAATTCTACTTAGAAGAGGATGTTAAACCTTCCACAAGCTGACCACCAAAGGCAGTAGACGATAATGAAAGAAGTGGTAAAAAAGGAAGTTTTAAAACTCTTGGATGTAGGGGTCATTTATCCTATTGCAGCTAGCAAGTGGGTTAGCCCAACACAGGTAGTTCCTAAGAAATCTGGAGTTACTGTAGTCTCCAATGAAAATAATGAGCTCATCCCTACTAGGTGTCACTTCGAGGTTTTACACACGGAGGTGTGCATGGGTCTGGGGAAGTTGAATCTTTGATGCTAGGAAAGACCCACTTTCTACTTCCATTTGTTGATCAAATGTTAGAGAGAGTTGCAGGGCATGAATTCTATTGTTTTCTTGATGGGTACTCAGGGTACAATCAAATTGAGATAGCTTTGGAAGATCAAGAAAAAACTACATTCACTTTTTGCCCTTTGGTACCTCGCGCTTTAGGAAAATTCCTTTTGGATTGTCTGTTTTGGAACTTTCCAGCGATGCATGATGGGAATTTTTAGTGACATGATAGAAATCATATTGGAAATCTTCATGGATGATTTCTCAATTTTTGGTGACTCGTTCGAGAGCTGTTTAGAGAACTCACGTAAGGTTTTGGAGAGGTGTCAAGAGAAAAATCTTGTGTTAAATTGGAAAAAATGTCATTTCATGGTAACAAAAGGAATTGTCTTAGGCCACATAGTATCAAAAGATGGAGATCGAAGTTGATAAGGCCAAAGTTTGCTTCGATTTCAACCTACCTAATCCTAAGTGTGTTAGAGACATAAGGTCATTCTTGGAGTCATCTTTGGTTTCTATAGAAGGTTTATAAAAGATTTTAGTGCTATAGCGGCCCTTATGTACTACGCTTGCTAAAGGCTCCCTTTCACATGGTCACAAGCTTGTGACACTGTTTTTACTAAGCTAAAAAACATGCTAGTGTCACCACCAATCATGCGGTCCCCTAATTGGGACCTCCCATTTGAGATCATGTGCGACGCTAGTGATTATGCCATAGGGGCTGTGTTAGGACAGAGGGAAGACAAAAAGGCTTTTGTCATTTACTATGCCAGTAAGACACTAGATACGCGAATGACTACGACCACGGAAAAAGAGTTTCTAGTTGTTGTCTTTGCTCTAGAAAATTTAGGTCATATATTGTTGGCTCCCCTGTAACCATTTTTACAGATCATGCGGCTTTGATACTTTCTCTCTAAGCGGGATCTGAAACCAAGGAGTTAACTAGATTGGATTTTACTATGTCAATTGACTTGACCATTAAAGATAAAGGGGTTGAGAATGTGGTTCAATGACCACTTATCTCGATTAGTTCCGAATCTAACTCCATGGCATACCCATAGGTGATAGCTTTCACGATGACCAACTCTTTGCTGCGGTTCATTACCCATGGTATCTTGCGACATTATTAACTACCTAATGCTTGGCGGATTATCGATCGATGGACTTCTCAGCGAGAAAAAGAAAATTTTTGACGGATATTAAGAAATACTATTTTGATGATCCACGTATCTATTTAAATCTTGTCCCGGATCAAATAATGAAAATGTGTACCCGATGATGGCTTGAGGTGAGGATTTTAACTTTTGCCGTTACGAAACTGTGGAGGACATTTCTATGCCAAACAGCGACAAGATTTTCAAGTTGGGTTTATTATTTTTATTAAAGATTGTTTTGATTTCTGTAAAACTTGTGCTCAATGCCGGCCCAACTAGGAGGGAGTCTAAAAGGCGGAAACATGATGCCTCTTGCCCCGATTCTAATTATTGAAATTTTGGTATTTGGGGTGCTCACGACTTCATGGGGCACTTTTCCTTCTTGTGGCTATCTTTACATCTTATTATCCTGTTTACGACTCGTGTCTAAGTGGGTTGAAGCAATTCCAACGAACCAATGACCATAAGGTTGTTTTGAAAATTTATAAGGAACATATTTTCTCGTTTTGGAACTCCTCGTCTCGATTATTAGTGATGGTGGACTCCACTTTTGCAATCGATCTTTTGAAGAAAATGCATTTAAAAAATATGAGTCACCCATAAAGTATCAACGGCTTTACCACCCACGAGACCCGATGGTCAGGCAGGCTAGCTAATAGGAGATAAAACATATTTTAAGAAAAAGACGGTTGCCCGAATCGAAAGATTGGTCGCTCCGGAGTCTTCTGGAGTCTCTTTGGAGCCCTACCGTCTTGCCTTTAAAATTTGTTCTTGTTATGTCTCCCTATAGGCTAGTTTGTAAGTAAGAGCTTGCCATTTACTTGATGAGATGGAACACCCGGGCTTCTTGGGGTACATTCGAACTTTTAATTCGGATCTAACTCAAGCAGGTAAGCAGCGCTTATTGAAGCTAAATGAACTTGAAGAACTGCGGAGAGAGTCATATGAAAGCTCCCGAATTTACAAGGAGCGGCTCAAGTTATTCCATGACAAATCTATTGCCAGGAAAACTTTGAGCAATTAGAAGAATGCTTGCTATCTGACTCCCGATTGCATGCATTCTGAAGCTCCGCTCACATTGGGTAGCCCGTTCATCGTTAAGGTGTAGTTTTATCCACTGCGGAGCGTGGAGATCTAAATCACGAACCTTGGAAAATCCTTCAAAGTGAATGGCGGCGCCTCAAACCATTCCTTGAGCATTTCAATCCTCGAAACCTGATGAAGAATTTGGTAGTCACTTTCACCGAAGCCTCTCTTCAGTAACCTCATTCTCCACTTGTTGTATATAGTTTTGATTTTATTTTTGTTCTTGCTTTCTATTTTTATTGTTTTTACTTCATTTGCTTTTCAATAAAATAGAAAATAAAAATCGTGGGGCTCTTGTTTCTCTACTGCCTCCAATTCTGTTGTGGGGGTACCCTTAGTTTCTATGCATTGAGGACAATGCTTGTTTCTGTTGTGGGGGTAGGTGTACACTGGTTGAACGTAACTATGCGCTCGTTATATGTTCAGTGGGTCAAAATTTTTGAAATATGCCTCTTTTGAGTATTATGTTTCACCTGCAATGTACATACCGACATGATTTCATTTACTCTCTCATCATCTTATTGCACGTACATCTTATGACATACCACGACAAGCTTTGTGGTCTTACGTGAATTGCCCCCCTTGTGCATTCTACTATACGCCCACACAAACCACGGACTTGCAGGTCAAGTTTTCTTCGATCTAACCTATTATTGCTTCCAATTGTGCATCACTTTAGCGGTCGTATTAACTTCATCATCTAGTCTTTATGGAATTTATCTTATATTGGAAAATAATTAGAGCTATTATTTTCTTGCATACACGTGGATTCGTAGTGTCATCCCTTGCACCCATTTTGAGCTTAAAGTTGTCAAATTTATTCGAACCTTTGGAATCACGGATTTGTGGAGCCGGAGTGGATCTTGTGGAGATTGAAGGTATCCCCGAGAATGAATTACGGTGACTAAGTCTGCGAGATCGCGATCGGTTGTGGAATTTAGGAACAAGAAAAGTGAACATGCAGCAAAACCCGGGATGAAGAAGCGGAGTTGGAAGGTCAAAATGTATAGTAGCACCCACTTGTTCCAAAGTTTAAAAAAAAAAAAAAAAATATATATATATATATATATATATATATATATATATATATATATTCGAAAAAAAAAAAAAAAAAGGAAAAAAAAGGAAAAAAGGAAAATATATATATGAAAAGAAAAAAATACATATATATATATAGAAAAGAAAAAAATCGGGTTGGGAACAAGTGTCTGGGGTACAGCAAGCACTGTACTAGTACGACTTAACGAGCGAGGCCGATGGCGAATGTGTCTTAGGCACAGCCCAAACGTGTACCGGTACAACTTATTCAAAAGTGGGCAGTGGTGAAATTGTACCGGTACATCACTAATGTGTACCGGTACACCTGGTCGGGTTTTGGGCAAATGAGACTTTAAAACCCCAAATTTTGTGGCTTTTGGTATTCTTCACACTCCCTACTCTCTACAAAGCCAAGCCCTAACCTTTTTGCCCTCTCACACAAGCAACTCGGAGTTTGTCTGCCTCTGCCAGGGTTTCCATCGTCCAGGTCGGGTTTTGTTCTACGGTCATCGTACAGACGTGGTAAGCCTCCTACAGATCCTCATTAGCATTTTTGTGCTTCTCATTATTATACATGGATCTGTTTTGTTGGATTTGGGTGGTGTTATTTTGTGCTTGGTGGTTGGGAGTCTCGGGTGGCTGATATGGGCGGGAAAATGTTATCGATGTCTTGTGGGGCCAGCCAGTCTTTGGTCGAACAAGTTTTTGGGATCTGATGATATATATCTGGGCCATCTGGGCCGTTATTGCTGTCATTGCCATTTCTATGGCTCGTTCTAAGAATATCGGGAAAGGGAAGGCATCCAGTTCCGCTATGGGACAAGCAGTGAAGAAGAGAATCGATGCCTCGACCGGTGAAAAAGGGAAGAGAAAAGCGAATTGCATCCTCTTCGGAAGAGTGAGGAATTATACGGCCCGATGTGATGATGAAGAGATAGAAGCAATGTTTGCCGGGAGAGGCTCAGTGGACCAAGAAAAATGGGCCGGTCAATTGCAAATAGGGGTTTCCCCTTTGCGAGAGGGTGTTAAATTGGAGAGCGTTTTTATATTCTCATCCCATAAGGGGATTATCTGAGACGAATATGCATTTAGGTACTGCTGGATTAGCGGATACTTACCTTGATGATTCGGGAGTTCTACACCAACTTTGAGAAGGAAAATCAGCGAGTTGAAACCGCATTGGAGACCGGTGATGAAGCGGCCGTGTCTCGACTCGATCGCGCATACTTTACATTATATTCGCCACGATGCTTGGACGACCATATCCGCTCGAGTGTGCGACCCCGATGCCCGATTGTTCCACTTTAAAGGCTATGTGCACCGCCTGTGCCCATGAGTTTTTGTGAAAAATGAATTAGTTCTGGAAAGCTCAAACCGGAATATGCTCTGATGAACAAGATCATTCACAATCAAATTAGGCCCGAAGTAATGAAAGTCCCCGACCCGAAACGGTCGATTTTTTGTACTGAGTTATGGGAAGCTGATTATTTATGCATTAGTCATATAGTGCGCAATGAGGATTTCTTACAATATTGGCCGTGCAAGGCGGCATGATACGTTTTCCACTTCCACTTGTGACTAGTATTGTAGAAGCGGGGATGAGGGAGCAGTTAAAGAAAAGGAGGTTGTTAAGGTACAGGGCCGATCACAAATAAGGCGAGAGGCGAAGCGGGCGGCATCCACTAGACCACAACCCTCAGTGCCTTCAGTACCTTCTCCCGGGATCACATCATCCACAGCCCCAGCACCATTGAGTACATCGCCATTGAAGAGGATGGAGCGGCGGATAAAGGGATGGTTGAGTGCGATACGGGAAACAGCGGTACGGATCGGCGTCTTTCGAGGCCAGAGTCACATTTTTCAGAGAGAGCCGACGATGGCGGATGTTACTTCTCCAGATTTAGAGGAGATTAGTGAATTAGATGGCGTAGTAGACGAGGATGCATTCTCGCCCGGAGTAGAGGATGAGGATGATGCTGCATAGCTACTTTAGGCTACACTAAGGGTGGTGTTGGCAGCGGGTTCAGTAGATTGACCATGTCATGCCAACACCCATTTTGATCTTTTACCTTTTATTTTTCATCGACCCTACGTTCGATTTACAAACTATTAAAGATTCCCTTTTGATTTCGATTATGTTTGTTGTTTCTTGACATTATGCATAGTGGTTATGTGTTCCATGTTATATGATTGCTTACCGCCATATCGATTCACTACGAGTTCACTACTTGCATGACTACTGCCATTTCTTAAAAGCCATAATCATATTTGAATGGCAATTATGTGTTAACTTTGTTATAATGTTCATTGTGTAAGAATGGCGGTTGGTTTAAATGAGTCGTGATGGTGCGTACTAAAGGGTGAAATTTTTATTCCATGATTGCTATTTTGAGATTCTTGCAAAGCTCGACTATTACCCGGCGCGCCTTCTGAAGGAGTCCATACCTAGTGGGTAGTTTTGATCTAAATCTTGCTAGGGACTAACCAAGATGCGAGATTGAGAGTGTGATGAATACACATTTGGCTTGATAATTATAGTAAGATTGGCACATATAAATCTGAATTTACCCACATTTGGCATAAGGATATGTACTTTTAATTTATTCTATGTTTTTAGACTTGTGCAGGTCTTTCAGGTTTAAAACATAAGTATACAAGGATGTATGTCCGAGAAGCCAATATGAAGCACTACGGATGCGGGCGAAACGATTGGCGAAGTCTGGGAGCTCAAGTGATACAAGGCGCGGAGGACCAAGTGTCAGGTGCATCATTCATGTGTACCGGTACACCTTGCATAAAGTGTGTGGAGCACATTGTAGGTACAACACAAATGTGTCTTAGGTACATGTGCGAAAATTGACAATGGTGGGGTAATGCCGTACATCACTAATGTGTCAGGGTACATACATGGAAGTGCGAAGTTGTCCACAGACTCAGTCTGCAGCTGAGGGCACTCTTGTCAACGAACCAAAATGGGAAAATCATTGGAGGGGTATAAAAAGGAAGGACACAAGTAATAGGCGGTTTTGACTTCTAGGGTTTAGGTTTTGAAAGAAATAGTTTTGCTCCATTTTTTTTTTGAGTTGAAGTGTGTAGATCGGGTTTTAGAGTTCTTCTCTATTGGAGCTTGAAGTTCAAGCGTTTGTAATCTTTCAGCATAAATACTTATCTTGTTTTAAATCTATCATCTCACATTCGTCATTCCTCCGAGTTTTACAGTGAATTACGATTTCAAAAGTCTGTTTTTATGATTAATCGCTCCTTAATTATAGAGAAATTGTTCTTGTAAGTTTTATGGGTTCTAAACTCCAACTCTTTTTGGGGAACTCCGCGGAAACTCACCACGATTAAGGTATAGTCCCTCGCTCCTCTTTTTGATGCTTGATGGATTGTATAATATTAATCACTTTGAATGCGGAAGAGTTGTAAATCCTTGAGTTGGGCATGATCTTGCAGCGTGTTAGCGAGGATCTCCTCGGTACGTTGATGGCGAAATCATGAATGCAAAGCTAAGGGTTAGTGATGATGAGAACAAGTGTTTAGTATTACTCGAATTATCTCTATTTTCAAAGAGCATTTAAGACAAATGCTCATCGAGCATTTATCAAATGGTTCCTAGATGAGTTTATAAAATAATAAAGTGGGACTTGCATGATCGAGGTGAGTGGAACCCTAAAAATCCCGACAATTGTCTTTCTATTTTAAAGCAAGTCAAACCAAGTAAGCCATCCAGTCATGACACAACCTTACAATTCTCTTTTAAATCATACCCTCAGTGGAGAATAGCTACGCTGGTCGAGTAAAATTAGACACTCCCACTGGAGATGACACATGGATTCCCACGGTATTACAATGCTAGACAAGCTGTAATTCCTACGGCAGGAATGAGAGATTACGGCACCGCGAATAAGGACGAAGCACCTATCATGCACATATATCCAACATTCATTCAACATTTCATTCTATGATCAAGCGACCCGCCTGAAGTAGAAAGCCATGTAATGTCCATTGCACATAACAGTTGATCTCATGTCAATATGTTAGAGCACACGCACTGACACCCAAACACGTCACTCTTAGTCAAGCAATGACACTTGATCCTTAAGACCAGTTGTGGCATAGAGATGCCTAAAAAACATTCCACACAACAAGCCATCATAGTCCACTTAATGATGCCGGACTTAGTTCAAAAACTAGTCCCCTAACAGGTCCCAATTCGGACCTGAAACCATTACCGACCTAATCTGAGTCTCGGAAAATGGACCATAACTTAAGATATTGAGGTTCTATTTCGGTGATTCAAAAGCCTAACAGCAAGTTCTTAGATAGAGCTACAATTTTGTTGAAGGATACTAGTCCACATTCTCACTTTTTACCAACCAAAAATACGGACGATGGTCGGCCAAAGCGGGGCAGCCTAAAGCGATCCGGAGAAAACGAACCATAACCCAGGATATAGAGGTCCAATTATGGTGATTCAAAAGCCTAACATCAAGTTCTCAAATAGGGATACAATTTCCTTGAAGTATACAAGTCCAAATTCTCCTTT
Organism: Tetrastigma voinierianum; assembly: GCA_016808115.1. Lineage (NCBI taxonomy): Eukaryota > Viridiplantae > Streptophyta > Magnoliopsida > Vitales > Vitaceae > Tetrastigma > Tetrastigma voinierianum. The sequence goes on from JAEQBH010009823.1 coordinate 29,539, forward strand.
TTATAACCAAAAATCAGCCCCAAAAATTGGACATCATATAGAGTTAAAAAAACAAGGCACTATTCCACCAATCCATTATTTTGCCAAACAGTCCTTAGGGCATTAAAACTCAACCAAACAGCCCCTTAGGACATTAAAACTCCACCAAAAAGCCCCTAGAATGGAAAATAAACCAAAGTAGGAAGAATCCCTACCTCTTAGAGTGTAGAAGAAAATCTAGGAAGTCCCAAGGACACTTTCTAAACCCAAAACCTATGATTTCCCCAACTCCTCGCTTGAATCATAGGAAGGGATTGCTTTGGAACTTAGGGGGATGAGGACTCACTTCTTAGTAACTCGAAGCTCACCGTCGGGGTTGTACCATCCATCTTACGGGACTTTAACCTCAAGAGGGCTGATGTCATATGCATTTGAGGAGGCTTTAGCCCTTAGCCCGGGGAGTAGCCGCGTATGTCGGAGACGCCTTTATTTGTTCATTCCGTTGTTTCAAACTATCCATTAATTTTATCTCGTCTCTATTGGTGGCTACCTATATGAACAGCCTGGCAAGGAGGGCCAACTTTGTTGAGGGCTCTGCTAGAGTAGTGAAAGCGTATAAAACCGAGGTTGCCTCCCTGACCTCCGAGAAGGTCGATCTTCGAGCTCGGATCAAATGCCTTCGGGGATGTTGTAGTATGGTGCGTCCTGAAGCACACCACGATTGTGAAGCACGAGCCAGATAAAGAAAAGAAGGCTCGAGGCAAGTTGAGGATTGCGGGACAAGGCTAACGGGCCCATCAAGGAAGAGTTACGAATTGGCCAGGGCCCAGGCTACACATGGTTCATGACATTTTGTGCATCAAAGCCACGACATTAAGCAGGAGTCAACCAAAGAGGCTTCAAGCCCATGAGCTTCGTGGGCGCCTAACTAAGGAGGAATGCCATGGAGAAGCCGCCGGGAGTTCTTCAGAGGCAGGAGGCCTTGGTCAGTTAGAAGGAAGGGGTGATTGCCGAGCTGAGAGACGAGGCCTGTACCTTATGGGCCTCCGGGTGGCTTGCTTTTCGCATAAGGTTGCTAAAGTTTTCTCGGGTTTGGATTTCAACTTTCAAGTTCCTTAGCCACGGGAAGGCCGAGGAAGAATCCGTGATAATGGGCGAAGATCCATGGTGTTTTCGGATGTGTAGCTCTGCATTCCTCTCCTTGGTGGACTCGAGATTGAGGCTCTTGTTGGCCCGACTCTCCCACCTGGATTCGTTGGGACTTGACCTTAGACTTATGGTTTGAAGGTAGATAGCCAGCTGTGATCTGCTCTTAGGGCATTTAGGCTTTTTCCTATAATTTACAGCATCTTGTTAACCGGCTCCCGAGCCTTGGACTTCTATAATCTTGTCTGATTTTTGTCGATCTGAATATTTTCCTTTATCTTATTTAGACCTTTAGTCTTCTTTACAACTGTTTCTTGCGACCCAGAGACCATTCATCTCCTTTAATAAGCTGGGCATTGTGCGCTTAGCGTCTGCTTCATGGCTCTTAACAAACTAAACTCACCCAGGCACTTATTGAGAGGCGGAGCTCACGGGCTCTTATAGAGGCGAGGCTACTAGGCTCTTATTGAGCGAGCTCGTTGCTCTTATTGAGCCCGAGCTCTTGGACTCTTATTGAGGCGGGCTACTAGGCTCTTCATTGGGCGGAGCTATGTGGCTCTTATTGAACTGAGCTACATGGCTCTTATTGAAATGAGCTACGTGGCTCTTAACAAACTGAGCTATCGGGCTCTTATTGAGCCCAGAAGTACATGTCTGTATTGAATTAATTTATATGGCTCTTAATAAATCAGAGCTGCGGGCTCTTATGGAACTGAGCTTCATGACTCTTGTGTGGCCCGAGCCTCGCTGGCTCTTATTTAACTGAGCTACGTGGCTTTTTAACATCCGAGCTCTTGGGTTCTTATTGAGAATTCGGGGCTCACGCGGCGGCTTCTAGCGGTGGTCCTGAATGCTGGGAACTAAGCTTTTCCATCTTTGGATACCTTTCCTCTGCTCATCTCAGAGCTCGGTTGTAATAATAGATCGGTTGTTACGCTCTATCCCGCTCTCTGACCAAGGTGGCACTAGTTGAGAAGTCGGAACCAGTTAAGTAGGCGTAAAGGTTCCTGGAGGGACACGAGAATAAGGAGGGAGCTTAAAGTAGTTTTTAGCAGGAAGGCCTCTTCAATGTGGGTATCTCAGTGGAAGGCCTTTTTCAGAACTTGAAATAAGGGTTGACACTTGTCACTAGATCTGGACACAAAGCGACTCAGTGCAGCTATTCTCTCGTTCAAGAGCTGAATTTCTTTAATGTTCGAGGGTGGTTGCATGTTGAGCATGGCTTTTATCTTGTATCACTGGATTGCCTCTGTTAAAGTGATTATTGACTATAAATCCTAAAAACTTCCCTACGGAGACTCCCAAGGCACACTTAGTTAGGTTAACTTCATCTTGTAGTCCTTTAAGACTGCAGAGCGGTCGGGTGGGTGGTCTACATGGGCTCGGCATGATTGACTTCACCGGCATATGCGTCCCCATGTATACTTCCATGGTTGCTCCGGCCTATGTTTTGGAACATGCGTTTTACCAACCTTTGATAGGTATTGGCGTTCTTCAACAAAAAGGCATCACACGATAGTCTACGTTCCCTGTCCGGTCATGAATGAGGTCTTCTCTTGGTCGTTGGGGTCCATTCTTATCTGATCATAACCCGAGAAAGCATCCATGAAGCTAGGGAGCTCGTGGCTAAGCGGTGGCGTCCTTATGAGGTTGTCGAGCGAGAAAGATATCTTCGGGCAAGCTCGGTTAACGCTCGGTAAGTCAAGTATAGTCGCCTTTTTCCATTTTCCTTCTTGGCCCGAGAACAACATTACCTAACTGAAATTAAAGGATAATCCTACTTCTCGGATAGCCCGAGCTTGGAGGTTCTTGACCTCTTAGTTGATCACCTTCTGCGCTTTCACGGGGGCTTCTCATTTTTGTTTAACGGGTTTGAAAGAGGGGGGTGACATTCGGCTTGTGGGTTATAACGTTTGAATTAAATTCCTCCATGTCACTGTAGCACAAGCGGGCCACATCCCGATTTTGCTTTAAGAAGTGGATGAGGAGGCCTTTGATGTCCTCGACCAATTTGGATCGATGTAAGGCGAGGTGTTACGGTTGGTCGTCAAGAGTTGTACTTCAGTTCCGGCTCTTCTAAGGGTGTTGGTTGGGTGTCCAGTTCATCTCTCATGACAAGCTCATCCATGTGGATGTTGTCAACTTCTTTTGGTTTCATCAACGTCATGTAGCACTCCCTAGCTACCCGTTGGCCTGCTCGAACCATTCCTACTCCATTCTCCGTAGGGAATTTGACAACCATATAATAAGCGAAAGGGGTGGCGCGCATGGCATTGAGAAAAGCCTGCCCATTAACATGTTGGCTTATGCCTATGAGCATCCACTATGAGGAATTTTATCGTCATTGTGGCTGGCAGAGTGTCCCAGTAATTACCATTTGTATTGACCCTAGGGTAGCACTTTCTCTCACAGAGGATCGATGAAGTGGGCGTTCTGGGTTCGACTTCACCTCACTTTCGGCGCCCACATTTTGTCAATCGCGTGTGAAAGATGATGTCGGTTGAGCTCACGTTGTTGATCAGGACCCTGTGAATTGTTTTGTTAGCTACGATGACCTTTATTACCAACGGGTTATCACAGGGATGTTGGAAGCCTTCCATGTCAGAGTCGAAGAAGGTTCTGGTGGTATCCAACCAAGGGAGGTTGGACACGGTTTGTACCTCCAGTGTCTCCCCTGATCTGATGTAGAGTAGGTGAGCTACGGTGACGGATTCCCCACCATCGGCGAATCACTGAAAATCACATTGATCTCTCTCGAAATTCGTTGATGTTGGGTTGAGGGCTGGTTGGCGAGGTGGTGGAGGAGGTGCCTGGTTCTAACATCTTCCTAGAGCCACGTAACGATTGGAGATGTCCCGTCGGATTAGGAATTCGATTTCTTTCTTCAACTGAATAAAGTCATATGTTCGGTGCCCATGATCTAGTGTGGAACTACGCGTGGTGGTCATGTCTGTTTTTCTTTGGGTCCGTCTTCATCTAAGAGCGGCCACCTTAAAATTTCTCATGTTGCACCTGCGTATCGAGACTTGAGACAAGGGCCATCGGGGGGTGAAGCTGGCCGAGGTGGAGTGCTGGCTACGACTTGGCTGGGGGTGGACCAAAGCGGTCCCTGACGTTACCTCTTCGCTTTGGAGATCGATCTCTGTCTTTTATATTCCTCCGTGGAGATTTGTCTCGGTCTCTTCGTCTTCTGGGGCTTTGGTCTCGTTTCTTCTCGTCTTTTTTTTTCTCCTTTTGCGCGGAAGAGTTTCCGCACTTAGACATAAGGGCCTCCTCGTCGTTGTTGTATTTTTCTGCTTTGGCGAGCACCTTGGCCATGCTTGCCTGAGGGTTCTTCGAGGTTGAGAACATTAGGTCTTTGGACTGTATGCCTAGCCCAACGATAAAGGCGGTGAAGGAAAATTTCTCATATGGGATGCCTACCTTTAATGACTCCTAGTTTAACCTATGGACGTAGGACCTCAGATTCTCTTATGGGCCTTACTTTACTATTAGCAGGTGGTAGCTCAACTTCATGTACGTCCGGGCTCCAATGAAGTGGGATGCGAGAAAGCGTGGAGAGCTCCTCTCTAAAGGATGAGATTGAGGGTGGCGGGGCTGTTAGACAGTAATCTTGAGGCCTTTTTAGAGTGATGGAAAAGGCTCTACATCGCACGGGGTCCTAGTATCCGTGCAACTCCCTCTAAGTCTTATAGGTGTTGAGGTGGTCTACGGGATCCTTTGTCCCGTCAAAGGCCTCGATCTGCAGCATCCTGAATTTCGCGGGGATAGGGAAGTGTAGCACCCCGACCATGAATGTGGATTCCATTTCCTGTACCAGAGCATCCATGGAGACTAGGGCTCGACCTTTTAGAGCCTTCTTCATGTTGTTGAGCTCTCTTTGGATGTCCTGGAACCGCTGCTCCCAAGATTGTTCCTCCTTCTTCTGTTGATAAGGGGTTGGCTCATCACCTCCGTCATTCCTGCCAGGCATCCCCTCATTGTGACCATCCCCAAGGGGTATGTAGGGATCATGCTCCCTAGTTCGGCTATTTTCTCCTCCTCCATCAACGTCTTGGGGGCGTAGGAATTATTCTTGTTCCTCTTCGTGGAATGGTATTCTTTGCCTTCATGGGCTGGTGTGCCTTACGTAGGCGTTGCCCTTCTGCGGTGAGTTCACGTGGCTCCTCAACGGACAGCGATTACGACGAGATGGAGTGCCTCCATCTCATTGTTGAATGGGCGTGAAGAATACGGGCGTCTCTGGTTGTCTTCTATCAACGTCGTCTTGTTGGTCTTGCATCCTCGGGGGGTTGGCGTTACTCTTGCTCATGTTTCGAGTCAATACCATTAGTCACTAAGAAGTCAATTGATTTGTAAAGGAACATTCGTTCCCACGAGCGGCGTAAGTGATGGTGCTTTCTGTGAAGCAGGTACAGGAGCTTCTTTGGTCATTTGGCCGTTCGTCGGGCGGTTGATATACTGCACACTTGCAGAAGGGTGGTCCGACAGGGGAATGCCAACCGCCTCTCTGATGCCTAAGTCAGTTTCTTTCTTACGAAAAGGAAAAAGATCAATTATTGATAGTTTTGTGATTGCGTGCTTTCTTCTATGGAGTACTCGGTATTTGCTCGTGGGTGATCACAATGACTTTCCTTGTTAGGCGACGTCCTGACATCTTCCCGTTGGGTGGGGAATCACTAACTCCTTGGCCATCGAGCTAAATATTAAAGGATAATTAGGAATTTCGTGATCGTGACGAGATCCTTCCTTTCCCTCAATGAGTGGAGAGCCGATCCTTGTGGGACTAAGTCACTTTCCCTTTTATACGTCTCGTTTGGTGGACGGTGGACGCCCACATATTACCTATTTATCTGGCCAGGCGAGCTTAGTTTCCTAGCGGGGCTCGCGTAGAAGTGATCAAGGATCTGTAGTCATGGGTTGAGCTCTCATTGGGCTCGCTTCCAAGCACCTTACTAAGCCCACCTTAAGCCTTGTTGGTGGTTTGTCTCTCTTAGTGCAACGTTTTGGGCCCTTATGCATGTTTTTAGGCTTAATTAATTTTTTTCACCAAGCTATTGTTGTAATGAAATTTAAAATCATTTGTTACTTTAAAACACTGTAAATTATAGACTCACTAAAATTTCATTCATTGATTCACTATAAATATTAGTACAACATCATTTAACAATTAAACAAATTATGATATCTAAGGAAGTTTAGTTTTGAGTGGAGTTATCTTTTCTTTATTCATTTTATTTGGATATCCTCCATTTTATTTCTTATCAATGTACTTCTTTCATGCCTTCTTTATCATATCCTTGAGTTTATAAAAAAGAAAAAAAATTTTATAAAAATGATAAAGGAATTGATTTTCATCATATATGCCAATTTAAGCAAAGAGAACTTTATCAAAAATAAAATAAGAATGGATGAAATTCATGGAAGAAGACATACTAATCAAAGTACTCCTTACAATCTGACTGGAAGCTCTGAATGTTGGAAATCTGCTTGATTAGTTGTAACTTAGAAATGTTCATAAAAGGAACCCTTTTAGGTTAATATTTTAGCAGATATAACTTGTATAAGAAATTAACTAATTTTAAAGTGAGACAAGAGAAGAAAATCTCACATTAATTAAGCTATAAACAATCTAGGCTTTATTTTATAAGATACATTTTTCAAGTCATATATATACAAATGTGTGTGTGTGTGTGTGTCTATATATATATATATATATATATATATATATATATATAGAACAAACCATCCCTAATACTAGCTATTTTAGGATATTTGGCTTGGAACCTGTTATTAACCACAAGACACCATAGCAACACCATTGAATCCCTAGTGTCAACTTTATAAGTAAACCTAAAGATGACTACTATTAGAAACTTATGAATCTATCCCTCCCTACAATTGTATTATATAGTGCTCTCATGGTTTTGTTATGAGGTTCCTCGAAAAGGCCTCATACCAATTAGATATTGTCCACACTTATTAATTGATAATTCGTCCTATCTTATTCAAACCATGAGGGAGTTTGGGCGCATACCTATCAAACCTCCCCTCGAACAAAGTACCACTAATTATTCTCTCACATGACATCAATCCTTTCTATACCTACCGGTAACACCTAACCAGCGCCCTTGAAGAGCAAAGCATTTATCTAGGTCAACTCCGCCTATCCGATAGAGCACACAATTACAAAATTGCCCAAAAGCACACCACTAACATCTTCAATATAGTTCTTCAAATCAATTAAGGTATATGTGGTTACCTTATTTAACTAAGAATTATTTTGAGACTAGTTGGAGTCATATTTAGTGAAATGGGAAAGGGTTTGAAATTATAAGCTATGATAGTGCAAAAAAATTACCAATAATATTTTGTTCAAATTTAGGTGGAGTGTCTCCCTCATTCACTTTGTGCTTCCTAGCATTTTTCAACCATTTCTAATGGATTGGTGAAGTGTTTGCATTGATGTATCCAAAAATTCAATATTATGTTTTAGTATAATTGATCCATCGAATTTACTCCCGAAATAACCTAATTTTTTCAACAAGGAAAAACAACTAACCACGACAAAGATGAAGAGACTATCAAAGAATGTTTTAACGTCAAAGAGGTTGATTATGTACTTGAAAATTAAGTGGAAGAACATATGAATTAGTCATGATGAGATTACACAAACCTCCAAGATACATGAAATATTTTTCATTTAAATCTCATCAATATATGTTTTGATTGGTTTGATATTTTGTAGATCATAATGTCTCAAAATGTAAAAAGTGACTTGAAGTATAAATAAGCTAATGACTTGAGTTTCAAATCTATGGAATGTGAGTGAATGATTAGTGATGATGAATCCTTTTTTTTTTTTTTTTTTTTTGTAGTTGTTAAGTGTTCACCCAAAGTCCCATATGGGTTAAATATAGTAAGAATTAGGTGTTAACAAGTATGGACAATATCCAATTGGTATGAGGTCTTTTGTGGGAAGCCCGAAAACCGCACTATTATACTAATGTTGAGATAGATTTGGGTCCAGTCTCAAACAAGTGGTATCAAACCTAGGTTCAATCATAGTCATGTACGTGAAATCCTTGTTCGTGAACAAAATTGGCCATGATGGATAATAGGCCAACGAAAACTCTTATTACTTCTCCATAGAGTCAAGTTGGACTCTAAAAACAGAGCAACTTCTTAGGCGGCAACCCAAGCTCAATAAGGATTTCTATCCATTTGTTATTTTTGTTTGTTTTTTGTTGTTTTACTATCTTTTGCATATTGATCTTGTTTTTTTTGTTCATTTTGGTTCTTTTTTTTGGGTTTTGCAAGACTTTGGAGCAGATTATATGATTGGGAGAGTTCATCCAGACAAAGCTAATGATCTGCTTGATCATCCTTGGGACTCCTCTGTTCTTACTTTTAATATTTCATACATTGAGACAATGCATGTGTTAAGTTTGGGGGAGTTATCATTCTTTTTTGAAAATATCTAGTTTCAATGTCTTGTAATAGCTTATGTCTTCTGCATGCTCTGTCTAGTTTCGTAGTGCCTTTGAGTGGGTTTTGTTCAGTGGGTTGATTGTTTCTTTGTGTTAGTTGTGTGTTTGTTTTTCTTTTAGTTGTTTTCAGTTTAAAGTTTGTTTTGAAGAATAAAAGCAGCGCCCAAAGTTTCAAAAACATGAATAAAAACAACGGTGACTTTAGTTTGATTGTTTCTCAAAAGCCGATGATGAAAACTTGATTTAACCTCTAATAGAATGTGGAAAATAAAATTATTTTTACAAATATTCATGTGTGACCCTCTTATTGGTTATTTGTATGAAACTCTTAGCACTTCAAAGCCGCAGTCACACCCTCTTAATCAATTTTTCTTGGCTTGGAGAAGAGTTATGTGAACACCATGATTTTGATCTATAAAAACTCTAGAACTTGTTTTATTATCTCTCAAGGAAAAATCCTAGACAAAACAACAAAAAAGAAGTTATTTAGCCCATCTTTGGACCGCTTGAGCCTTTCTTGCCAACCTGTACATGTTTATATCCGTGAGATCACCCTTTTTAAGCCCTAATGAACCTTTTATTTTGTGAACCAAGAATGGTCCTTACCCTTATATGTTTTCCTTCATTCAAAATCTGGTTTACCCATAGCTTATGTGCTTGTTGATCAAATATTAAGGGCTATGTTGATTTTGGTAATTGGTTGAAGTGATGAAAAAAAAATGAAAAAAAGAAGAAGAATAAAATAGAAAAAAAGTAAATAATTACAATCCATAAGAGTCCGACCACGACCCTCTTACCATAATTACATACCCGACTATTTATACAATAGTCCAAAAGAATTTAATTACAATTATTTTTACATAAAATACTTTTTACAAAAGTATTGTCAAGGCCACATGTCGGCCTTCTTCACAATCCACGACCTCATCGGGCGAATCTCCTATAAACCTATACGCAGAAAGGGGTCAGCGGGGTGAAGCGTGCCGTGATGATAATCTCCTCTGAGGTTGCTCATGCTGAGATCTTCATCCTGATGATCACACCCGGCCCATACACATCCAAGGCATTGAAAATGTATATATGAATGTAGTTCTTCGTACCCATATCGATCACTCACCGACTCCTCACACATGCACATGCCAGGAGTGTGACAATCGTCGCTAGTAGTACTTGATGACACACATATACCGAGCCCCATGGCTCACCGGGTACTTGATACAGAGTGACTATAGGCAGCTAATCCCAGTCATTCGGGCTCTATCACACAACTTGAAGTCTATGTGATAACCATAACTGTGTGTCTTCTTTGGGCAACGAAACTTTTCGGCTTACATCGCGGATCTCTTACACCCATACAAAACTTTTTAGATCACACCGCGGGTCTCTTACACCCATGTTCTAGGACTTTCACCTGAGGGGATTAACGACCCCTTCTTATTTTGCCTAACACACATTTATTATATTTCACTTTTTATGTTTTAACCCGTGAGACATTTATTGGACGTTGTCGAAATGCGAGATTCACTACATTCATCATCTTGATGATGAATGACCATACCCATGCACATACGCAATGTGCGATATCCCTGTGCATGGCAAATGCGAATATGCCATTTCATGAGTATGTCATGTTACATGCATAATAAGAGCTACATAAAACATTTATAAATTTCGGATAAATATATTTATACATATAATTTCCATTCATCACCATTTCCATGTTAATACATCACGTGGCACATATTAACATGATTTTAAGCTCTTGACATGTTATTTAATATTTTCGAACAATAACACACAAAAATGACCCAAATCTTGGACCCCCTGCAAATAGGAACACCTCTTGGTCCCTTCTGGTTGATCACACATTGCGCGTACAGCACCATAAAACTTAGAAGACATCGATCCGGGATTAAAACCATACCGAACCAGGTCCAAGGCGCACAGCTTGATCCAGAGAAAATTTGCTTGGATTGTTTTGAAAATAGTTAGAAAATTTAGCTGGGTTGTCAACGTCCCAAAATTCAACTGGGCTGTTAATATTCAAAAATTCTAAAATCCTACACTGGGTCCAAAATTTGGGGCCCGAAATTTATCAGCCTCTCCGACCTACGAAACACGAAGCCATTAAATGGCCTTTAGGCTAGAAATAAGCCCAAGTAGGAAAACTCTACCTAAAACTCCAAGATTTTGGTACCGCAGCGTAGCTCTCGATGCGTGAATAGACTTTTTACTCTTTATAAACGAAAACCCGTCGATCCAATCTTTGTAGATCTTAGAAAGAAGCGAAAAATCTTTTCCCTTTTCTCTCTTCTCCCCCACCGCTGCCTCCCGATCTCCTCCTCTAACGACCTTTTTTTTTAATACAGCACAATGTCCATCTATCATTAGATCAGTTTGACCCAAAAACAATTTATTTATGTTAGGTCAATTTAGTTTAAATGAACTTAGCTCAACTATTTCTGACTTGTCAAGAATTTCGTAAAAATCCTCGTCCACCACGTCACTAAACATCTCCCAAATTGCCGTAAAATTCCGATTGTCTTAAATTCGACTAAATTTTATGGTCACTAGATTTGTGAGACAAATTTAACGGTCTTGATCTACTTAGTAAATCCGGATGTCTAGAATTTTTAGGCTTCGCTAAACCATTATGACAATTTATTATTATTATTATTATTATTTTGCCATTTTTGAAAATTTCTAATTTTCCATGTTATCTGAATTTTTAAAAGTAATTAGTCCTAACTTCTGAAATATATTTTTAAAGGCTTGGAGAATATCTTATTAAATATTTTCAATAATAAATTTATTTTATTATGACATATAAAAATAAATATATATGTATGTATGTATATGTGGGTTACCTCAAAATATACAAAATACATGAGGAAAGGCCTAAATACTACATAGTTAATTAGGCTTATAAAAGAAATAATAAATTGAAATCTTAATTAGTCATGGTCTAAAAAAGAAATAATAATCACCACAATGTTGTCAATTTATACCATAGATTAAAACAAAAATCACAAGAATCTAGAGTGAAATTTTTTATAAAAGCAAGATCATCACACTGAGAGAAGATTGTCCAATATTTACGTCTGAAAACACTTCCAACTCCATAAGTATATTAGGCCCCTTCCCTGCTATCTCTCCTCATGCAGAAAGTCTTCAACAATACTTGGCAAAACATCGGAATGTACGGTCATGACATTCTCCAAAGCACCTGCATAATTTTAAGCCGTTCATCATGGCATGCACAATATGGCAAGGGGAGAATGTGACTCTTCGATTATGGTCATATCAACAAGTTTAAATTCAAATAGGGAACATGCCTAGGATATTCCAAAGCAAGGTGGCAAAGGCAAGTATCTTCTATTCACAAATCAAAGGGTAAGATATTTTAATCATCTTCATATGAGAAAAAATAATGCGTGTCGAGACATAGTGTTTTTAGCATGACTTCATTTTCATAATATTATTCACATAGCAATTAAAGATTACATCTATATAAAACGAGGAAAAATATAATTTTTACGAAAAATGACAAAAGCAATTAAAATTGTCGAAATGGTTTTAGGAAGCACGTAAATTTTCTAGATCTCGGATGTGAAATGTACTTCATTGTTAGATTTGTCTTCACGAGAATCTAGTTACCCAAAAAAAATTTGTCAAATTCAAGGCAGTGGTTTTTTTTTTTTCTGATTTTTCGAGGAGTAATGTGGTCTAGTGACTCACGGGGAGGAGATTTATATTAGAACTTTGGGAGTAAAAATAACTCAAATCAAGTTCATTTTAAATAAATTGGACTTAAACCGAGATGAAAATAAATTGTTTCGGGATAGAAAGCGAATCGAGACCGGTCGTAGACACATGACACCATGTGGGGCCAAGTCTTTAAGACTACGTCAAAGTAGAAAATCATATTTGAGGGAAAGGAAGCCAGTTTTATGCTGGAAAAAAGAAAAGACCCGTAGAGAGAGTGAGAGGAGAAGAGAGAGTAGAGAGAGGCGCTCCAAGAGCTATGCGTGAGTCTTGGAGACAAAGTTTATTTAAAGATTGTGAAGAGATCGAGAGATCGTAGGTTTTAGTCTCAGGGACTTCGAAGCTTCCATCTTCGCTCCAAAGAGATAGGGATTCTTCCTACTTTGGTTTATTTTCAATTCTAGGGGCTGTTTGGTTGAGTTTTAATGCCCTAAGGGGCTGTTTGGCAAAATAATGTGTTATGGGAGTAGTGCCCTATTTTGACCCTATATGATGTCCATCTTTTGGGGCTGATTTTCAGTTAGAAAAATAGGTAATTTGGACTAGTGGCCTTCATGACAATTGTGGCGAAGTTGTGAACTTGGTTAGGCTATTGAATTACCCAAATTGGACCTCTATAGATTAAGATTATGGTCCATTTAATTTCCGGGGTGTCATAGCAGAGTACATTAGCTATTTTGTGTCGGAGTTTTTAGACTAATTCTCGGTTGAAAAAGAGGTAATTTGGACTAGTGTCCTTCACTGACAATTGTAGCTGAAGTTGTGAAATTGAGGTTAGGCTTTGAATTATCAAATTGGACCCCCTATAGCTCAAGTTATAGTCCATTTAATTTCGAATTATCCACGGCTTATCTTTACATTAGCTGTTTATTAATCGGGTTTTAGGACTGTTTTTCGGTTGGGAAAAATAGGTAATTTGGACTAGTGTCCTTCATGACAATTGTATCGGAAGTTGTGAAATTGATGTTAGGCTTTTGAATCACCCAAATTCGACCTCTACAACACAATTTTTTGCTTCAACGAACTTAGTCTTATCTGGGTAGTCTATATCATTGAGAGATTACTTCATAATGTTTTGGGAAACTTAACGAGTTAGTCTATATCTATGTCCCACAGTTGACAAATGGCAATAAAGGTGACAAAAATTACGACTCCTTATGATCAAAATAAATGAGTGATGCAGCATCTTGGAATGTGTGGGTGCTTGATTCCCCATTATAATGCATAACCAAATTAATGATTTTGGAGCTAGAAAATTACATAGACCCGATTCTCTTCTTTCTCTTCCTACTCCAATTATTTTTCTTTAAGATAAATAAAAAAATGTCATTAATTTCTTTATTAATTGTTAAACAACCAACTCTCTAAAAGCTCGAACTTGTAGGATTTAAGTTTTAATATGAATATCGTACCTTAACACATTAATACATCGAAGCTGATTTATGCTTGTCCAATTTGTTTAGGATCTAAGAGTTAGAAGGCGACTAGTCATCAAGAGCCATGAGATTTATCAAAAATAAAATAAAATAAAGGGGTATGACATTGAGACTTTGTCTAGGTGAATCATAGTTATTTGAGGCGTAAGTGCATGGGGCACAAAGTCTCTTGGGATTGAGGTCTGAGAGCGCCTGTGCAGCCTTTTTCTAAGTAAAGGCGCACCCTACGAATATAAATAAATATATAATTTTTTAATGAAACATATAATACTAATTTAACATGCTTACAACCTTAATATAGCTTTGCTTCCAAGATTAACTTTGAACATGAATAATTTCAATTATTTCTTCCATTTACATCACAAAGACATTTGCATTAATATTACAATGGTTGTTTTAATTTTAAAAACTATTTTTTAACCATCAAAATGACACATTTCACAACAACGTTCACTAAGCTTACCGCCTATATTCAAAGAAACCCTAGTCATCTTTCAACTTTCATGTAGAAACCACAGAAAATACAACAAAAAAATAAACTTAACCACCGAATGAAGTAACACACTTCTTCATGGCGTGTCTATTTTTTGGAAACAATATAACACCTTTTTTTATTCATATAAAAAAGATTGAAATATATAGTAACATTTTAACCATGTTCAAGTTATGAAAACTTTGGGCTAACTTTAAGAAACATACTTTGAACCCAATATAACATACTTGTAATAACACTAATGTAATATGCTAGCAACATTAATGTAATAGAGAGTTCTCCTTATCTATAACTTTCGTTCTAGAATTACCTCAACCTGAATAATTCCAAATTTTGGTTCTATTTACATCCACAATGCCTTTTCAATCATATTACAATGATGATATTCCTTTAAAAATTTGTTTCAACCAAAGAATGACAATTTTCACAACCAAGTTAATAAACACCACCCAGGATTCAAACAAACCTAGCCATCTTTCCACTTTGATGGAAAATACACGAAATAGAAAACAAAACTTGCTCACACACTATTTTCAAGGATTTGTCTTCAACAAAAATGGAGGTAATACGAAAAAAAAATTTGATTTTACGGTTAATTCTCGGCTCCTTCTCCCACACATACGATCATCATTGTAGGTGATGACAACCTTGATTTTGCAAGATTTTGGACCTTCATTGTAGTGGATGGGGTGAAATCAGGTTTCTTTTCTCACAAGGTGCACTATCGAAGACAAGAGAGGGTTATTGATTTTCCTTTTGTGTTTAGTGATGATGAGGTAGAATTGTGTCTCTCCTGCTGTGGCCCACAAGATAAATGGCTAAGGGTATTTCTATCTTAAAGGGTTATTGTATAGTGCATTTTTATTTAATTTGTCGGAGATGTCCCATGTCTTCATGGTTTGGAGAACTTTGCTTTTATTTTTATACCTTTTGGTGCTTTGTAGCACCCTAACATAATTCCCCCAATTTTATAAAATTGACTTTACCAATCTTACACCATTCGTGCAGTTAAATTGATTCCCCGGTCCTAGTGGACAACTGTGATAACCACTATACTAGTGGTTTACTTTCTAGATCACAACCTTACCTCAAGCATAGTTCCACTATGAGAACCATACACCTCAAGGTCTAGGCTATAACACCAACACAATCAGATGTTTTATGGGTTCAAGAAAATATGAAACTTATGGCAATTGAAAGTTAAAATTTAAACTAGAAATTACAGGAAAAAATTATCCTAAAAATCATATCCAAATTTTAAATGTTTATTGTTTTTGCCTTTTGTGTATTAAATAGTAAATGTTATTATAATGATATGTGTACGTCATGGACAATATGTATAGCTCTAATGTCAATTTTATTTTCTTGTTTAATTTATGTTATTAAACATGTAAAATACAATAGTATGTAAATATGCAACAAGACATTTTTGTCAAAAAAAACAATTTATCAGTGGGGAAAGATATATTTATTCATACTTATGTAAGTGTGTGTCTATATATATGTATATATAATCTAATATATTGTGACATGTTCACTTAACTATTTGATGACAAATAATTTTTGACTAGCGTATTTCTTGCAATATAATACTTCCCAATAAAGTCTCATTATCACTTTGTTGGGATCACGTCACCTCAATTGACTGTCGTTTAGGAGCAATCTTGTTCTATGTAGTCAGCAGGTGTTCATCTCTACACTCCTGTTTGAGACTCGAATTTGACATTCTTAACTGTTTTTCATTACTTGTTTTGTCATATATTTGCTCATCTTATTACTCATAGGTGCTTATCTAGGTACAAATATTAAGTTATGTTTAGTTCTTAGAAAACACGAGAGAAAATAAAAGGCAAAAATATAATAACATAAAAAATAAGTGTAAATAATTAAGTTATATTTATTAATTTTATACACACTATTTAACCCAATTCACTTGTTTGACTCTTCAACATAAATGCAAAATCATTTGAAAATGCATGTTTCTAACTATTGAAATCAAGGAGAATGATTTATTAACTTTGTTCCATTTTGGAATATCAAAAAAAAACATGAAACAATTGCATCAGCAACACAAGAACTCCAACACTGCTTCTGGTGCTTCAAACATCGGGTCAATCACAATTTCAGGGCAACTTCCCAGCACTATGTCTCCCAGCACAAAATTCCTCCAGCCTATGAAATCCTTCCTCTTTTCGCATCTTTTCCTTCTCTGGCTTCGGAGTTAAACCTAGGTACTCATTAGTTTCTTCAGGTTGGATTAAGGTCATCATGTAATGATGATAATGAACTATGTGAAGAATAAATGTTTTTTGCTCTCGAGTTTCCCTCAACCTGCATAACCGCTTCTCCTTCCTCAGTTGTTGGCAAGTTCAAGACCCAAATCTCCCTTGCCAGGTGTGTCAGTTGGACGATTCACATCTATTCTTCGCCTCATGGGTTTTGACTAGAAAATATGAGCATATTGTTAAAGAAGGTAGAAATTCTTTTACTTTTTTTGATGTTCTAAAAAATATCATTTACCAATCCCATACAAGATCCTTACGCTAAATTGAGATATTTAAGTTAATATTTATTTTATTCACCAAGCTATTGTTGTAATGAAATTTAAAATCATTTTGTTACTAAAAAACAATACGAAATTATAGACTCACTAGGAATTTCATTCATTGATTTACTATAAATATTAGTACAACATCATTAACAATTAAACAAGTATGATATCTAAGGAAGTTTAGTTTTAGTGGAGTTATATTTTTCTTTATTTATTTTGTTTGAACTATCCTCTATTTTATTTCTTATCAATGTACTTCTTCCATGTCTTCTTTATCATATCCTTGAGTTTAAAAAAAAATTATAAAAGGACAAAGAATTGATTTTCATCATATATACCAATTCAAGCAAAAGGAGAACTTTATCAAAAATAAAATAAAGAATGCATAGAAATTCATGGAAGGAACATGCTAATCAAAGTAGTCACTTACAATCTGACATAGACTCTAGATATTAAAATCAGACTTGATTAGTTGTAATTAGACATGTTCATAAAAAAAACACAGGTTAATATTTTATAAGATATAACATGTATAAGAGTGCTCATTTTAAAAGTGAGACAAGAGAAGAAAAATCCACATTAATTAAGATATAAAAACCAATCTAGGCTTCATTTTATAAGATACATTTTTCCAAGTCATATACATACAAATGTGTGTGTGTGTGTGTCTATATATATATATATATATATATATATTACATTTTCTAAATAATATGCATGGCAAATTAATATCCAAGGAGAACAAACCATCCCTAGTACTAGCTATTTTAGGATATTTGGCTTGAAACCTCTTTAATTTCACACAAGACACCATAGCAACACCATTGAATCCCTAGTGTAGCTTTATAAATAAACCTAAAGATGACTACTATTAGAGATTTATGAAACTATCCCTCCCAAAATTGTATTATATAGTGCTCTCTTGGTTTTGTTATCACGCTCCTCTAAAGGCCTCATACCAATTAGATATTGTCCACTTATTAATTGATAATTCGACATATCTTATTCAAACCATGAGGGACTTTGGGCACATACCTATCATACCTCCCCTAGAACAAAGTACCATTGATTATTCTCTCACATGACATCAATCCACTTTCTATACTTACCAGTAACACCTAACTTGGCACCCCTTGAGAGCTTACTCTTATCTAGGTCAACTTCGCCTATCCGATAGAGCACACAATTACACTACTACCCAAAAGCACACCACTAACATCTTCAATATAGTTATTCAAATCAATTAAGGTATAGGTGGTTACCTTATTTAACTAAGAATTATTTTGAGACTAGTTGGGTCATATTTAGTGAAATGGGGAAGGGTTTGAAATTATAAGCTATGATAGTGCAAAAAAATTACCGATAATCTTTTTGTTCGAATTTACAGTGGGTGTCTCCCCTCATTCACTTTGTGCTTCCTAGCATCTTCAACCATTTCTGATGGATTGGTGAGGGTATGTGCATTGATGTATCCAAAAATTCAATATTATGTTTAGTATAATTGATCTATCAAAATTTACTCCAAATAACCTAATTTTTTAACAAGGAAAACAACTAACCTTGATAAAGATAAAAGACTATCAAAAGAATGTTTTAAGGTCAAGAGGTTGATTATGTACTTGAAAATTAAGTGGAAGGAATGTCTTATGTCTTTTGCATGCTCTGTGTAGTTTAGTAGTGCCTTTGAGTGGGTTTTGTTCAATGGGCTGAATGTTTCTTTGTGTTAGTTGTGTGTTTGTTTTTCTTTTAGTTGTTTTCAATTTAAAGTTTGTTTTGAGGAATAAAAACATTAAAGTTTCAAGAAACATGAATAAAACAAGTTGGTAAAAGCTTTTTGGTTTTGAGTTGTATTTCATAAGCTGATGATGAGAATTTAGTTTAACCTCTAATAGAATGTGGAAAATAAAGACATGTTTTTGAAAATTCATGTGTGACCCTCTTATTGGTTATTTAGCTATAAACTCTTAACACTTTAAAGCACAAGTCACACCCTCTTAATCAATTTTCTTGGCTTGGAGAAGAGTTATGTGAACACCATCA